>CAXKVV010001270.1:0-35710 GCA_964058805.1 Schoenoplectus triqueter
GACTTTCACAACAAGCATATATCGATAAAGTTCTCAAGCGATATGGTATGGAAAGTTGTAAACCAGGAAATACCCCTGTTGCTAAAGGAGACAAGTTTAGTCTTGATCAGTGCCCAAAAACAGAACTCGAGAAATCAGAAATGCATCAGATTCCATATGCTTCCTTGATAGGAAGTCTTATGTATGCTCAAGTGTGTACGCGTCCGGATATTGCGTATATCACAGGAATGCTTGGTCGCTATCTCAGTAATCCTGGTATGAATCACTGGAAAGCAGCCAAAAGGGTACTACGGTACTTGCAAAGAACGAAGAATCACATGTTAACATATCGGCGATCAGACAAGCTTGAGGTCATTGGGTATACTGATTCCGACTTTGCGGGTTGTGTGGATAGCTTAAAGTCAACATCCGGTTATATTTTTATGTTGGCTGGAGGAGCTATTTCTTGGAGGAGTGCAAAGCAATCCATGATTGCCTCCTCCACCATGGCAGCCGAATTCATTGCGTGTTTCGAGGCATCGAACCATGGAATATGGCTAAGGAACTTTGTCACAGGGCTGCGCATTGTGGATACTATTAAGTTACCACTTAAGTTATATTGTGATAATAGTTCAGCAGTGCTGTATTCTAACAACAACAGGAGCTCGTCGAAATCCAAACATATCGACATTAAGTTCCTTGCTGTGAAGGAGAGAGTTCAGAGTGGACTTATAAGTATTGAGCATATTGGTACAGCTTCCATGCTAGCAGATCCACTGACTAAGGGATTGATACCCAAACAGTTTCATGAGCATGTCGCTCATATGGGTATATATGTTACAGAGGATTATTAAGTTGAGTGGGAGTTTGTACTTGTATTTCTTTTTTATGTTTTATATGATATACTTTTTCAGATATCATGCAGTAGTTCTTATATGATATTCTGTGATTTCGTATGTATCATGCAGTTATTCAGTTATTCAGTTATTCAGTTTTATATACACTCTGAGCTTATAATCGACCTCTAATTCAGATTGATTAAGGTGACCAAATTGAAAAATAGGCATGTGGATCACATTACATGTAATTTTCAAACTACACATCCCCTTCATGATTCATGTCATTCAGTTATGTTTATATCGTGATTTATGTCAGTTTAGTTTCGCTTTATGAGACGAATACTGCATAAAGTCCTTATAAATATGATTGATGGACGGAATTGGATGATGACATAAAAGGTTATGACAGCATAGTTAAGAGTACTCAATTCAGTATATATATATATATATTTTTCAGATACATATAGCCCAAGTGGGAGATTGTTGGAATTAATTATTATTAATTACAATATGTATGGGCTTATATGTAATAAATATATTATATAATGGGCTGTCAAATTATACCCATAATGAAGTGATCAAATTCTGTATCGGGTTTATTATATGTCATGAGAAGTGGGACCTTTAATGTGTAGAATGCGTATTAATGACTTTATGATTTAGTGATGGTCTGAATTATATAAAGTCTCATAATAATACAATTATGCTATTGGTCCCTGGAGAACACAACTATAGACAGCTTTCTGATTAAGCAGCGAACCCGTTAAGAGAAAATCTGGATCCGATATGGACCCGTTAAGGTATAACTGCACTATGTTATATGGACGTCCATATATATGCAGATATACAGTTGGCTTTGAACATCTTTTCGTTTTCCCACTTTCTGGCACCCTTTCATTTCCAACAGATCCAGATCTCTCTCTCTTAACACTGTTCCAGTAGAGAAGAAACTGTCTGACGCCGGTCCTCTCAATCACTCCATCGGATTAGAGGAAGATCGCTGGAAGGCTAAAGGAGTCTGGTGATCAACGGGGTTGTGTCTCTCTGGAAGACTGACAGCATGGATCAAGGTAACTTAATTTATGTTTAGGGTTCACTAGAGGATCATGGCCATAACAGTAAATTATTCTAACAATAAGCCCTAAGTTCATTCTCTCTCTTACACACAAAGAAAAGAAAAGAAAAGAAGAGAGAAAACATGAAGGTTGTGCAACCTCTCTATCGAGTGACACAACGGTATTATCACGTAAAAAACTAAGAAAACTGACAACTAGGGATTCATTCTCTTGGAAGATCACAAAACTGCTGTCATCTTGAAGATGTATGCATAAAAAAAGAGAAATGTTTAAGAGGAGAAAGATTACAATGCAATCGGATAAAATTCAGTTAAATTAAATCATGAAACATTATAATGTTTGCGCTCATATTATATTTTTCCCAAGTCTCATTGATGAAATAAAATTCATCACTCAACAGTAGCTCTCAAAGTGACAGCAAAATCTTTAGAATTTTGTTAGTATGCATGACGTGGATGCAACGTGTCAGTTACTCGACAAGCGTACTTTATTACTCAAAAAAAAAAACAAGCGTACTTTGTTACATAACAAGATATAGTAAGAGGTTATCTAGAATTATCTTGCAATCGACCGGTGCAACTGTGTCCTTACTAGAGTTTAATTCAATTAATTCCTTACAAATTTTTTCAAAAAAAAATTTCCTTACAAACAAGGGACTTGTCTGAAAGCAATAAAATAGCAAAGCAGTTCACGGTTTCAAGGTGATATGTTTGTTTGTGTAGTCCAGAAACAATGAAACAAATAGGTGGAATTTGCTTGGCCACGTCAGTACACTCGCCGCTTTCAGGAACAGAACCAAAGTTTCTCCTATACGGTATGCCTGTCGAGAAAATGGAGAATCTAATTTGCTTTAATCCAAATGTTTCCTTTTCTTATATGATAAAAGCGAAAAGGCGAAGAAAAAGAGATAGACAAGTTTATATAATTTAGAACGGAAATTTTCAACTCAATTTCCATGGATACCAAGAGGTTGGAAACTTTGTACATTATGATCCATTGAATTCTGTTCAAATAATTAATGTCGAAGAGATGAAAGTTGCACATGTACCTTAGTACCATTTGAAAAAAATTTATCTATTCAACCACTTAATTTTATTATTTGAAACAGTTGCACGTACACCACGTTAAATTTAAAATTTCAAGTTAAAAATAACTGATCTGATCTGTTCAATTTGTTCTTCATATCAAATTTCATTAATTTTTTTATATGAAAATTTTATGGGATGTAAAAATTTGGAGTGTTTTGAGCATTTTAAGTCACCGTTTTTCATTTTTAAAAATGATGTTCAAATATTAAATATTTTATTATTATTTTAGAGCTAATATTTAAAAATTTAAAAATATGACTTAAAAAACTCAAAACACTTCAAATTTTTGCATTCCATAAGATTTTCATATAAATAATTTAATGAGTATGATAAATTAAAATTTGAATATGATTTGATATACTTTTTGAGTTAAGATCATGGAAGGCCTCCGTGAGGTTAAACTCAAGATATCTTTACTATATATAAAGAGAGAGATAGTCTGACTATGGTGCTTTGCAAAATACAAAAACGTTGTGTGTTTTGTGTTCTATTTTTAATTTGAAGTTAGAAATAATCAATCCGAACCGTCCAATCTAATCTTCAAATTAAAATCTATTAGTAAACTAAATTTTATATTTTTTAGAATTTATTTGTTATTTTTTCTGGTAAGGAGAAAATGACTTGATCTGAGAATTCTGGTTCATCCAAAAATGACGGTTTTCTCTCTATCCAAAAAAATAGCAAATAAATTTCGAAAAAAAATTTAAAATTTGGTTTACTAATAGATTTTGATACGGAGATTAGATTGAACGATTTGGATCAATCATTTCTGACTTAAAATTAATAATAGAGCGCAAATCACACAACGCTCTTGTGCTTTACAAAACACCATAACCTAATTCTATATATATACACACAGAGAGAGAGAATAAAGATATCGTGAGTTTAAGCTCGTGGAGGTCTTCCGTGAGCTTTACTCAAAAAATACATCAAATCATCTCTAAATTTTAATTTATCATCCTCATTAAATTTTTTATATGTAAATCTCGTGGGATGCAAAAATTTGAAGTGTTTTAACAAACCATGACTTGAAAAAGCTCAAAACACTTCAAATTTTTATATCTCATAAGATTTTCATATAAATAATTTTAATAAGTATGATAAGTTAAAATTTATAAATATTTTATTACATTTTTTTAGTTAAACTTACAAAAGTCTTTCGTGAGCTTAATCTCACGGTATCTTTAATCTCAATGTATATAGATATATTGAAAGGTCGAACTTCATCTCAATTTAAGGAAATAATTTAACAAACGTCACATAAGGGTCAACCTTGGCGTCTGATGAAATGCTTCATGTGTACTGAAGAGACAAAGAGAGTAATCAGTTATATTTAAATAAAATATACATATATCATATCATGAACCTGATGTATCAGAACCTACACTGGTACAGTATTGATATATACCAGATCCTCCAACTAGTTTTTAATATTCTGTAGATGAATGCAAGAGATAACTTCAGGCTTATCTCATGAGGACTAAGAGCGACTTTGTGATCTTTCATAGTTTGCAAATTCGCCGATTCCGAGTTGACTCGGCCAAATCGGTGACGAGACGAAATTTACTTAGTTTTGCGACCGAATGTTTCTTTCAAAAATATCATCAAAATTGGCAGAGCCAGTTGGGTCAGCTGAGTCAAGATCTGAAGCTGACGCCATAATACAAATTTTTTGTATTTAATATAATTTATTCAAGGAAGAGTTACCATAATGCATGCAAAGGATGGTTCAAAAGCAAAACAGTACAAACACCAAAATAACAAAATAAAAATGAAAAGGTGTTTGAAAATAAAAATGATCCAACCAACTCGACACACAGTAAATGAATGTGTTTAAGTTGTAATTCTATAAAATGTAAGTTTGAATAGAGATATGCAGATTGATTTATTATTAAGTAAATATGTATAAGATATTTCTTTTTTCTATATTTTTGTACTAAATGTGAGAATGCATCAGTATAACTGATTAGTTTAAATATTTATATTATATTAAATTTGTGAATTATTTGAGTGTAATGTGTTGTTTTAACGTCAATTTGTGATTAAATATTTTTTTATATTTTTTCTTTTTTAAAGACAAATAATTTTTTTCTGAAAAAAATATGAGTCTCTGATCCAATTCAGCTAATTCTGTATTATTCTTCCAATTTTGATTTCATGATCAACTTGTTGATTCCGATTTTCATTTTCATTTTGTGAATCTTGATTAAAAGTATATAGATATTACCTAATCGATATGTCTATATTTAATCACTGAAATTAACATAGCAGGTAAGGATCTATTAAATTTCACCGAGTTTTTCTCAAAAAAACCTTTCCATTTGTTATCCTAAAAGAACTTTTAATTTCTTTGAAGAAAATATTTACTAGTTCATTATCAATCATGAAATAACTTTTGATTATATTTCTTTTCATTTAATTTGAGTGAACCTTTTCCGAATTAACTTCTGAAATTTTCAATCTAAAATAATTTGATTTTGAGGTACAAAATCATGATCAAACTAAAAATGTACAATCCATGCATGATATTCAGGGATAACGATATATATCTAGCTATGATCTTATCTAGCAGCTAGTTGTCTGCAAATGGTTCAACCGTCCAAAATCAAGAAGTGGACAAGTTCAATCTCCATCATGTGGCGGATTATGTGATACCAATCATTTAGAGAGATATATAAATCAATAATTTCTGAAGAATTTTGTGTCTAGTTAGACCGTACGGTGACATCTCATGGTTGCATAATTACATTTTTTTTTTGTATTATTTTGAACATTTTGCAAAGATAAGGATATTATCTGAGTTCCATTCAAAATATGATAAAATAATGGAAACAAATTTATTTTACAAAAATCCAAAAATATTTTTTTTACAAAAGCGCCACTTCGTAGAACTATGTTTTATTACTTTTATTCTGGATATGCCTTCAACCGTCATCATTCTCAGCTGGTCTGCTATGCGATATATTCAGGGGCGGATTTAGAGTAGAACAGGAGTCAGTTGACCCCTCTGAATTTAAAAAAATAGTATTTTTAGACTAAAATTTTGTTAATTTAACTGCCGAATTAAAATTCCTCATTTACCTCTAAATATATTGGTACAATATCGGTACCAGATCCATTAACTGGTCATCAATATCCTCAACATGAACTGGTGCAAGAGATATATTGCAATCAAGATATATAAAATATACGTAATCCAGATGTTTGAAATTAACATATATGGAGAATTAATTTTGATCTAGTGACAAAATCAATGCTCTCTCTGTGAGAGATTACAAACTCACCTAGATATGAGTTCTTTATCGAGATTTAAATTTAAATAGATTAGACTTTCATTTTTATCTAAAAAGAATGAGAGATATATATAATATTATCTTATCCATAAGTAATTTAATATAGCATCTAAGGATCTATTCAATTTTACTGAGCTTTTCTATTTGTTATCCTAGAAGAACTTTAATTTTCTTTAAAGAGGATATTTACTAATTGATTTTCAATCATGAAAATAACGTGTGATTGTATTCCTCTTCATTTAATTAATTTAAAGGGAACTGGCCTTTTCCGAATTAATCTTCTGAAAGTTTCAATTTTAGGTAATTTAATTTTCTGGTACAACATCATGATCAAACTGTCCATCATATTCAGGGATAAGGATATTCATGATTTATCTAGCAGCTAGTTGTCTGCAAATGGTTCGACCGTCCAGGATCAAGGAATAGACGCGTTCAATCTCTTGTGGCAAATTATATGCGACCACCGCATATATATCCCCGTTTCATGTGAAATTAATTAAAAATGAAGTAATCGTTAATTCATCTGTTTCACTTGACAAGATTTTAAATAGTGATTATCGCGTCATCGGACATAATTCTAAAAAAAACTATTATGCTATAGCAAAAGCTATTTGATATAACAAAAATAAATAATATCAATATTTTTATCTAAAGATTCATATAGTAAATAACACAAAATCAATTAAAGGATAATACTGATATTAAATAAATATAATTTTTAAATTGCTATTAAAAAAATCTTTGATATAGTAAATTATTAAATTAAGTAATATATATTATTTTCTGTCAAGTGCATTCCATTATTAACTAAAGTCCATGATGAATTAATTTAAATGCTAAATTTTAAATTATACTAAATCTGAAAATAAAGATTTTTAGATTAATTTAGTTTTAATTAGATTAATTGCTCAAGTTCAAGATACTGTCTAGTATTAGTTATTATTTCAGGTAAAGAAAGAAACCTAAGAAGAACACAAGAGAAACATTAAAATTGGAGTCAAACTAGAACATTGATAACAAAGAAGAAAAGAATTTTGATCCGAAATTTATATATAGTGATTAAGATTATATGTTAATATTATATATCTTGTTCTTAACTTTCCAAAGCACTCTGAATCACCTCATTCCGAGTTCGGATGAAAAAATTATGACAATTAATTGAGATTTATTGTAAATAAATGTACGATAGCGTGCAATAACACTGCTATACGCTATACATAACAGCGGTTCACTATCGCCGCTATAGTGTAAATAGCACACACAACGCAGTGTAGATGTATAGCATAGCATTTTTGTTCTAAAAATATTATAGCGTGCTATTTAAAACAATGATATTTAATAATGAAGTGAAATTATTATTACAAATAAATTTTAATTTAAAAGATCAAAATAAATTTTAATTATCCCAATTTTTTCTAGTTTTGTCCTCTTCTTGCACTTCTTTGACAAATTGTTCCAACATCATGCTCTTATTATTATTTTGAAATATTTTTTATATATTCATAATTAATATCTTTAAGACTTCAAAACAATGATATCTTTAAGATGAAAACTATTATATAGTTTTTTTGCACAAAATGCTTGTTATGAAATCAATTTCGCACAAAATACTTGTAATTCCATTAGGTAGTGAGTCTTGAAAAAGAGGCCCTCAGACCTCAGCTATTGTAAATATGTTTGTTCGTTGTAAATAATATCTTATATAACAAAAGGTTCCAACTTAGTGTGGTAAGATGTTATAATTTTTTTTTCAAAAAAAAAGATAGCTGTATATTTTGTGTCTAGCATACGAAACGAAATATGTATGAAGTTGAAGTATAAACCAGGGAGACATTTGTACACCACGGTCCACATAATACCACACCGAACGAAAACAAACAAATAAACATTTTTTTCTATAAATGAAGGATCTGACTCGTTAGACTTGAAATGGACAGATGTGTGGGGCCCACAATCACAACGCGCAGCCCATTGCCCACAGGATCACGCAACTTGGGCAAAACCGCAGCAGTAGCACTGGCTAAATTTAAATGTTTTATAAATCTTAAAAAATATTTTTGTTCTAACCAGATCCAGATTTTTTTAACCAGTAGCACTGGCTAAAAGTATGATTTTTTTTTTACGCATACAGCCAGATCTGAGTTTGCAACTCGGGTCTAATCTTTTTTTTTGTTGTTAATTTAGTTTAGAAATAAAATAAAGTATATAAATGATTGTATATTAAAGTAAAATTATTGAATGATTATTATTTAGTGATTTAATGATTTAAAAATTATTATGTTATATGAAAATTTTGTAAGAAGTTAGTGTCAAAACATAAATAGGGAAAACTAAATTTTAAACCATAAATGAGAAAATGAAAGTAGATATATAAACAACATTCTCTGAAAAAAATATCAACGCCTACGAAATATCCTCCTAATGAGAGACGGATTGTATTTTGCGTCTGCCAGTGCCTGCGTCTTGCGTCTGCCAGTGCCTGCGTCTCGAGCACTCGGGTGGACAGACCAGGAGGCGCGAGGAGCATCATATTGGGTACTGAAGGTTCCAACACCCGGATCAAAGCTCATTTAACTCATCAGCTCAGAGTACGACGTGAAATCTCCCTGAAATAAGTCAAACACATCAGTCATTTGCTCTGGTGCCGGGTTAGGTGGGCCATGAGTCGGACGGTCAACGACAGAGATAATGATGTCCTCAAGATCCGTCGGAAGACCTGTACAAGTAAATTACATATATTTACTTTAAATAAATTGTCATGAGTGATTTATCTAACTGACAATCACCCACGATCGCTATCTGATAGACACCAAGTCGATGCAGATATGGATCCATCTGTGTGTTGTATGATATTTTCGGACGATGTTCGTTCAAACGAAGAGTGTTATGCGGCTGTAAAAATTTATTTGTTACATATGACTAAGAAAACTTACAGATTAAATTATTTTAAAGTATATATTTTTTAGGTATTTATTTGTTACATACGACTGTTAAAATTAATTATAAAGTATTTTTTCCATATTATACGATTAAGAATACTTACATCGGTTCTGGCCCTCTGTGACCTATGTTCATTTTTGGGTACGACAATCAGTTGCGGATACTCCATTTTTCACTATAATTATTTTAAAAAATGCAAATTTGATACAATTTTAGTAGAATTAAATTAATTATAAATTTGGTCTAATTTGGTGCAATTTGATACAATATGGTAAATTTTGGTGTCATTTCATGCAATTTGGTACAATTTGGTGCAATAATTGGTTTAATTTCATGCAATTTAGTATCATTCAATAATTTCACATAATTAACCTATCTACATTATAATTAACATTATTTGACCTAATTTAATTTAATAATTTTAAAATAATTAGCCTCATTAGTGCTAATATACAATTAACCTAATTATAACTGTATAATTCAATATTAACACTACAAATCAACCAAACCAAACTATATTAACTCTATTTCAATAATCACTGTAATTATACTAACTAAATCTAATAAAACTACTAATTTTTATAAATTCGGATTTAAATTTAAAATCAAAAATTACCTATGAAATTACGACCAAATCGACGGATCGATGAGTTTTTTCAACTCTCCTCCGAGCGATAAGAAGTTTCGCGTAAATGGTTTACAAATTGAAACAAAATTGGGATAGATCTATTAAAATTGGGAAAAAAAATCATTTTTTTCAGTTGAAGAAGAAGAGGGCAGCAGCTAGGAGAGAGAGTGGAGGGGGAACACACGGGTCGGGTTTGGGTTTTAACGGGGGCTGTCAGATCCGAATTTTGAACTCGGTCCTAGAGGCTGGACCCGGGTTCAAAACTCGGGCTAGGCCGGAGGACGCGGGGGTTTGACTATTTTTATTTATTTTCTTTTATTATTTACTACAAAAAAAAACTGAATGAGCTCTGTTACTGACTTACCGTTTAATATTGACTTGCGTTGCATTGAATAAAGGAATATTATATTTGTTTTCCATTATCATGAAAGTGTTAATTTAAACTTTATTAGCACAATATGACTTTTCTTGATTTTGATATCACATGATTTAAGTTTGATTTATTTACTTGATTTGAAATTCCATAAAATGAAAACAAGCTATCAATTTTCTCTGGACATTTTTATACGAAAATAAATTTACATATTTACATATTTTCTGACTTTTCCATTTTTTTCAAGTTTTTAAAAAACATTTCAAGGTTTTAATGGTAATATAATAATTTTGAGTTAAAATAATTTAAACGGGTTATTTAACGGTTTTAGCGGTTTAAACGAAGTTTTTTACTTAACATTAAAGATTTTGATGAAGTTAAAACGGAGTTTAAACGGTAAAAACGAAGTTTTTTTAAAAGCTTGTTTTTTTTCATATTTTTATCCTATTTTATCACGAAGCGAAGTATTTGATTTATTTGAGTACATTTACATTTAAAGATTATATTTTAAAATTCTTGATTTATCTTTTACTTTTAGCTTTATTTTGTTGTTATTTTAAATATATAAAATGTTATTATTTTAATAGTTTTTATTAGATAAGAATATATATTAAATTATTATTTTTTTATTTAGTACTCGATTTGTTAATGGGTTTGAACCCAATAAATTATTACAATCCAATAATTGATCCCCTGACCAAAATCTTGTATCCGCCCTGTGAATCGAGATCAATATCTAGTGTTTTAAACTTTAGATGATATGAAATGAGTAAAAGAAGTAAATAATGAATAAGAAAATATATATTAAATTTAAGATGTATGCGAACCTGGTCAACATAAAAAATGAAATTATTATGTCGCATGACTGGCGATTCAATTATAATAATTTTTGTGACAACAAAATTACAACGGATATTTTTAAAGTTTTAGAAGTTCAAACAATCAATTCAAACCGTTCAATATAATGGATATATTTAGATGTACTGCCATATCAAATTGAACATTTTGTTGAATTTTTTTAATATTTGTAGAGACAGATACAAAATTTAGTGATATGAAAACAGTAAATTTTATACCTATCTTAGAGAGAGTGGGTGAGAGTCCCAAGCCTTTGGGACCAACAATCGTTTCAAGGCATCTTTTAACTATCAAATTAATATCTGATCACCAATGCAACTCATTTTTAATTTTATACTTTATTTGAAAGATAATTTGAAACCAATATTAATTCCAAGAGCGTGATACTCCCACCCGCTCCATCTTAGGGACACCAAAAATTGATCCCTCCACATGTCCTACAATCGTATTCATTCAATACTATGGATGCCGAGAGGAGAGGTACTGCAGAACTGCTGTCTTTGGCCTATGCACATTGGCGTTTTGACATACTCTCGTGATCCATCCGAAGCAGACACGTGCTTCATACAGGGGGCGGAGTCCAAAACTTGGCAGGGGTAGACAGCTGACCCCCCGCATTTATAAAATATAAGTGAGGATATAGTATGGATTATATAAAGCTTTTGAATAGATTGTGATTAAGCCACAAATTGCCCTGCCCTACTAATGCAAAACTTCTAACTTCCTATTTAGAATAGAAATTATCATGTGAGTCACTGAAATCGCTAAAACCTTATCGATTTTTTTTATCAATTCTTTATTTCACAGAGGGAGAAGGGATAGAAGAGATAATTCTGACTAGTGGGACCATATATTTAGTGGTTCAAATGATTGATCTGAGTTTTTATGGCTTTTAACTTTTTTTTTTTAAATAAAGCAAGCAACTGGTTCTTCATAATAGTTTCAATGAACGAATAAGTGCTTCTGAAGTAAATGTTAAGTGATCATTAATACTGGCGCAAACTTATGTTAAATTTTCTGAATAATTAAGGCTTTATAATTTGAATTCAGCACTGCTATATCAAGCATCGTAAAGCAAATTTTTTTGACCTCTGCAGAATGAATTTTAGAACCATCAACTTCTTATAATATAATTTTTTTTGACATTGAACAATGAGTATTCTATTCAGGGGCGAATCCAGGGGCGGGGAGGGAATTTTTCAGAAACATCTGAAAAATATATATAATTTCATAAAAAAATTAAAATTTTATATATCTACCCCTCCTAATATTTTTTTCTCTATAATAAATATCTAATCACTCCAGTCTTAGCTCTCTCCAATGTAAAATCCTGGCTCCACCCCTGATTCTATTTCAATTGTAAATTCATCCAATCTAATTTTCGAAAAAAATATTAATATGCACCTTGTGTTGTCATTTTTTTACTCTATGTGAGAATGTATCAAAGCTACACTCGTGGTTTTGAATATTTGTATAATTGTATTATATAAATTAGTGGATTATTTGAGTGTGATATTTTGTTCTGGTGACAATATTTTTTTTGAAAAAAAATAGTTCCAACCTAGATTTAGTTGATTCTAGCCAATTCATCTGATTTCAATTCCACGATCAACTTGCCGATTCTAATTCCAAAATAATTAATCAAACTTTTTGCAGAAATGTTGAGTACAAATTAAACATCGAATGATCCAATTAGATGGTATAAAAAAATAGGACTCTATTTTCTATTCAAAATAATAACATATACGAATCACACTACTCGTAACTATATTCTTCATTGTTCCAATTCACTTTCAGAGTATCTGATATTTTGATCCCTGGTCATTTTTCTGGCTCTGCCCCTGATCTCATAGCTCGATAATGGCCAAGTATGCTGAAGATTCTCTTTAGCGCCAATTTTTTCTTCTAGAATATTTTATTTCTCTGATTAGATCTGCATCTATTATTTCGGACTAGATTCGGTAGAATAATTATATATTTGATTGTGGCATACTGGTAACTGGTAAACTAATATTTTAGTTGACTCATTTTTTATTTAATTAATTTTATAAATGCTTACGTGCGAAAGTTTATTAGCAAGTATATGAACTAGGATATTTCTATCAACGTGATATCATAAAGAGTTGAACGTTACAAAAGAATGATTTGCAACAAAATTTTACCTTAGTAGGCATTAAGCCTGACAATAAATATGTAATCTACATAAATATCAAACTAAAAATATATGATTACTTGCAAATTTGAGAAGGCACATGACAAATTTAGAAGTATTGACATAAAACGTACGTAAGTTGCAAATATATATTTTTTAACTGTATTGATCTTCCAACTATATGTACTTATGAATCAACTAATTTACAACTAATTTTCTAAAACTAGCAAATAAATTGATCATGTATTGTAATCGATTTCGAGAATTGCGAAGTCAAGTACCTAACAATTGTCATCTTAAACGATGAGGATAAGATAAACAAACTTTAATTAGAAAATTAACTTCCCACGAACCACTATAAATTGGAGCTCATTGTGAGCTGCAATATCACAAATCATTAACTCGTCACTTTTGACTTGATTGCGAGCGGAGAAATTCATTTAGAAAATAATATAGAGATGAAGAAAGCTTTTATAATGTCCCTCGTAGTTGTCCTCATTCTGCTTTCTTCTAGTGAGTTTTCTAACATGTCCTCATTCTGCTTAACTCATAACAACATCATCGTTTTTTTTATTTCCACATATGTCGAAAGTATATGATCATTTTAAGTTTGACAGGGAGATCTTGTTAATTCATAACTCTTTATATTGTAAATGATTTTTTCTTGATTAGGCATACTTTTAGTTGTTGCCCGCTCATATTTATTGTGCTTATTTAATGATAAATACATGATTTTTGTATGATATGAACAAATTTCAGGACCGACAAATGCAAGTTCGAGACTACATTTTGTGTCGAGGCCAAAAGGCAATAGTTGCATCTGGCATGAAGATGATATCATACCTTGTGTATCCTGGCAGTGCCAAGAAGCATGTGAGAGAGATTTTGGTCCATCATCTAATGGACAATGTGCGGCTAATGGATGTAACTGCTTGCATGGGTGTGGCAGTGGCCCCTCCAGGAAGTGAATCTTCACTTCATTAACCGTAATACAAAGATTTGCTAATTAATTTTTGTTGGACGGCCTTGTACAATGAAAATTATCGAACTAGTGATATGATTATGCATGTCTTTTAATTCTATATATCATTGTGTTTAATATTTTTAATCTTTGTAATTTCATGTTTGCTTCAGTTTAATGATTGAAGTCATGATATTAATATACAAGATATAACAACTCCTCATGCATTTAACATTATTATTTTATGTTTGTATTTTACGAAATATCTTGTATATATACTAGTGGCATATTTTTGTAGCTATATTCAAATATACTACAAGTATGAAAATAATATCTATGATGAAAAATAGAAATAGTTGATAACATAATGAGAAATCTAAGTGTAATGTTTATGGAATGTTTGACTACGCAAACTATAGTGTTCTGATAGAAATGATCAAATATAACAAAAAAATGTCTTTTTGCTCATCTATATGACATTATCTATGAAATATAATGGAATGCTTCGATATGTTACATGCTTCATTTGTGTATTTTATATATATTTGTTTCATATCACTTTAAAAATATTTTGTGGCAATCAAAATTTAAAAATATATCATGATTTTTATGAATATTTGGTTAACGCTATAGATACTCCAAACGTTGGATCATGGTAGCTAATATTAATAACTTAATGAAACGAGAGGTGGAGTTCATATCCCAACAAACTGCTAGATATGAACCTAACCAATTATGGATTTTTCTATCTATTTTTAAAAATAGTAAAAATATTCAAAAAAATTAATATTTCATACAAATTGAATTTCTTATGAAAATCATTTTTAGTGATTCGAATCGATAATTTAGAATTTGAGAATGTAGAAATGATCCATGACAAGGGTCATCAGTGCTATGTATAGCACCACAACGCAACTCTCTCTCTCTCTCTTTATATATATATAGAGAGAGAGAGAGAGAGTAAAGATATCGTGAGTTTAAGCTCACGGAGGCCTTCTGTGAGCTTAACTCAAAAAGCATATCAAATATCCAAATTTTAATTTGTCATACTCATTAAATTTTTTATATGAAAATCTTATGGAATGCAAAAATTTAGAGTGTTTTGAGCTTTTTATTTTATGGTTTTTAATTTTTAAAAATCAGCACTAAAAATAATAATATATTCAATACTTAAACATCATTTAAAAAATTAAAAACGGTGACTTAAAAAACTCAAAAAAATTTCAAATTTTTGCATCCCACAAGATTTTCATATAAAAATTTAATGAGAATGATAAATTAAAATTTGAAAATAATTTGATATACTTTTTGAGTTAATCTCACAGAAGTCCTATGTTAGCTTAACCTCACGATATCTTTACTCTCTCTTTCTATATATATATATATAGAGAGAGAGAGAGAGAGAGTGAGTGAGAGTGATGCTATGGTGCTTCGTGAAGCATAGAATCTTTTGGGCTTCGCGTCTGTATCTCGAATTTAAAAGTTCAAACGGCCGATCCAAACCGTTGAACATCATCTTCATATTGAAATATCCTTGGAGATCAAATTTTATATTTTTTTAAATTTTTTTGCTATTTTTTAATGGGTACAAAGTTTGCTGATCTAACGATTTCTGCACCATCCAAAACTAGCGATTTTGTACCCATCTAAAAAATAGCAAAAAAATAAAAAAATTTTAAAATTTGATCTCAAAGGATATTTCAATATGAAGATGATGTTCAACTGTTTGGATCGACCGTTTGAACTTTGAAATTCAAGATACAGACGCGAAGCATAAAAGATTTTGTACTTCACGAAGTACCATTGCATCACTCTCTCTCTCTCTCTCTCTCTCTCTCTATATATATATATATATATAGAGAGAGTGATGTTATGATGCTTCGCGAAACACAAAATCTTTTGTGCTTCGCGTCCGTATCTCAAATTTAAAAGTTCAAACGGCCGATTCAAACCATTGAACATCATCTTCATATTTAAATATCCTTGGAGATCAAATTTTATATTTTTTAGAATTTTTTTGCTATTTTTTAAATGGGTACAAAGTTTGCTGATCTAATGATTTTTGCACCATCCAAAACTAGCGATTTTGTACTCATCTAAAAAATAGTAAAAAAATCAAAAAATATATACAATTTGATCTCCAAGTATATTTTAATATGAAGATGATGTTCAACGGTTTGGATCGGTCGTTTAAACTTTTAAATTCGAGATATGAGCGCGAAGCACAAAAAATTTTGTACTTCACGAAGCACCCTAGCATCACTCTATATATATATATATATATATATAGTTAAACTATTATGAAAACGTTTGAATTTCGAGCCCAAGTCTATACGACTCAAATTTTATTATAACACGTCCGAAATTCAAAATTATCATTTTCATTAAATTTTTCATATCAAAATATTTAGGGATACAAAAATTTAGAGTATTTTGAGTTTATTAAGTATTTGTTTTGGATTTTTGAAAATCAACAATAATAATTTAATATTTTAGTTCTAATTTTCAAAAATACAAAACAAATACTTAGAAAACTCGAAATACCCCAAATTTTTTTTATCCTCTAATATTTTGATATGAAAAATTTAATGATAATTATAATTTTAAATTTTTGATGTGTTACTATAAAATTTGAGCCGTATACACTTGGGCTCGAAAAGCAAACGTTTTCACAATACTCCAATTCAACATCAACATTAGTGTATGGATCAACACTTTCCGAGCAAGTTCGGGTGATTTTTTTATAGCTTATTTAGGGTTATTTCTGTTAAAATTTGGGGAATGATTAAAACAACAGCTTCGTACCAATTATCCGGATATAAAACACTGGAGCTAGCTAGTAGTTGAATCTGAACCAATATCCAATTATGATTATTATGATCCGACTAATATTCCTAAAAATAGTAACTCAGTCATGGCTGAGGAGAGAACCCACTCCCGAGCTCGGGATCAATGACCATCCCGTGTTCTGGTACAAAATATAGATTTAGATGTGAATGTGGATGAGGGTGAGGAAGAGGAAGAGTGACACCTCGATGTCAAGGAGAATGACATCCATGATGTAATAGATATAAATATGGATGAAATTGAGAATGCGATAGATATGGAAGAAATAGTTAGGGAGTGGCAAATGTCTGTTCCTTTCATCAATCGGGGAATGAAGCATCAGTATGCATAATTTGCTGATAATATGTCAATGCCCTATACAGACGACCCTTATTTTCGCAAACCACCTAGAAATGATGAATAATTTAATGTCGGTCAGCAGTTCAGTACAAAACCAGAGTTAAAATTGAAAATCACTGATTTTCATGTTCAACGGAATATAGAATTGGAGGTAACAAATAATAGTAAATTAAAGTTAGTGATAAAATGTAAAGATTCTAACTGTTCATGGAAGATGTATGTCACACCCAATATAACGAATATTTGGGAGATTAGAAGAAATTCGCTCAAGCACTATTATTTTGACAGTGCTACTAGGGCGGACCACACTCTTGTTCACCGTTATTGTATTCAATATATTACACAAAATATGTATAAGGACTGCCATATGAAAAGAATAAATGTTCTTTTCAAACAAGTCGCGAGACATAAGAAATCATGGAGGTGCGAGGAATATATGAAAAAATTAATAATATTAGACCAACATCTTATAAGTTCGTCAGAAAAGCAGAAATTATGCAAGGTAATCTCCCAACATAACAAGTGTCCAATAGAATGACACGAAATAAAAGAAACCGCAATAAATAGCCCGCTGTAGCTGAGGAAGTGTCAGCCGAGGAATTTCATTATATGGAATTAACCCCAGATCAAGTGGTTACATTGCATCAAGAAAGTTGAGCACAACATCTAGACAGGGCTCTCAATCGGTGGGGAATAATGTGGGTCTCAATCGATGGAGAATAATGATAAGCAATGGTTTAGAATCACTAAACAACGTGTTCAGGATCGCCAGACAACTTCTGGTATGTGCTATCATCAAGAATACGTGACAGAAATGTGTTGAGTGATTCTATAATCACTGAGCAATTGCAGCGGTTTGGGAAGCCCAAGGTTTGGTGTTCTCCCAAAAGGTCATCGAACTGATAAAACATCACGGTGATAAGGGAGAACTTATGATGTCATATCACTTAATTGGGATATCAACAACTATGATGTTTACAACATAAATGGATTTAACGAGACAGTAATATTCTATACTTATATAATTTTTATTTCAATTCAAAATTTAAGCAATAATTAATAATTTTTATTTGAAATAATAGGGTCAAAGGGTGAAATGAAATATGAGGTTGAATTAGCGATAACGCGAATTAATAATTATTGGTGTCATAAATCACAACTGACCGGCATCCCATACGACCAGCTGCTTGCCTTTTGTTCATTCAGAAGGCTGAATTACACTCAATACGTTAGTCCATATTATATCATTCATACTACATTAACACATGGTTTGGTCATTGACGTACTTATGGTAATAAATTGGTCAATGTACAACGGTCCGATCATTAGGCCAAATCCAGCAAAAATCAATAAAGAAAGGAGAAGGAAGATACACATTCTAATGATTATGGATAAAATATAGGGTCGTATCAACAAACTACCAACTCGAGGTCGAGCTCGTTCCAGCAGAACATGATTTAAACTAGCAGCGTATTTATATTTTATTATTTTATTTATCAGAACAATTAGATTTTAATTGTTATTGTAATATTTTAATTTATTGATACTATTTTAGAATAATATATTAATCGTGCATATATATTTGGTTTAATAAAATTTTATTTTAATTCTTGTTATAATATTTAGATCAATCTATTGACTGTCGTATTTTATTTTTAATATAACACTCAAACGTAAAAAAAAACCTGGAACCGAGTTTTAAACTCGATCCCGACACTTGGAACCGAATGTGAAACTCTATTCAAGCTAGTAAGGCTCAAAAATGGGCTAATCTTATCAATTTCCTATTTTTTTATTCACTAAAATAACCAAAAAATCTGAAGTTGTAAGTACGTGTTTTTAACTGTATTGATCTCCCAACTACAATGTACTTATCAATCAACTATTTTTTTTCTAGAAACTATTCTTAATTTGCTACTTATTTTCTAAAAATAGCAAATGAATTAGTCATGTGTTGTGATCTCCTTAGAGAATTGAGAAGGCAAGTACCTAACAACTGTCATCTTAAACGATGAGGATAAGATAAATAAACTTTAATTAGAAAATTAACTTCCCAAGAACCAGTATAAATTGGAGCTCATTGTGAGCTGCAATATCACAAATCATTGTCTCTCCACTTTTGACTTGATTGTGAGCGAAGAAATTTATTTAGAAAATAATAGAGAGATGAAGCAAGTTTTTGTAATGTCCCTCGTAATTATCCTCATTCTATTTTCTTCTCGTAAGTTTTCTAACGTGTCCTCAATCTGCTTAACTCGATAACAACATCATCATTTTTTTTAATTTTATGATTTTTTCAGTTTTCTAAGTTTTCCCGTAAGTTTTCATGATTTCTTGTGGGATATGTCAACATCATGATCATATATATACCTTCTAACGTGTCCACATATGACGGAAGTATATATATGATCATTTTAAATTTGACAGGGACATCTTGTTAATTCATAACTCTTTATATTGTAAATGATTTTTTCTTGATTAGTCATACTTTTAGTTCTTTCCCGCTCATATTTATTGTGCTTATTTAATGATAAATATATGATTTTTGTATGATATGAACAAATTTCAGGACCGACAAATGCAAGTTCGAGACTACATTTTGTGTCGAGGCCAAAAGGCAATAGTTGCATCTGGCATGAAAATGATATCATACCTTGTGTATCCTGGCAGTGCCAAGAAGCATGTGAGAGAGATTTTGGTCCATCATCTAATGGACAATGTGCGGCTAATGGATGTAATTGCTTGCATGGGTGTGGCAGTGGTCCCTCCAAGAAGTGAATCTTCACTTCATTAACCGAAAAACAAAGATTTCATAAGAATTGCTAATTAATTTTATTGGACGACCTTGTACAATGAAAATTATCAAATTAGTGATATGATTATGCGTGTCTTTAAATTCTCTCATTGTGTTTAATATTTTTAATCTTTGTAATTTTATATTTGCTTCAGTTTAACGACTGAATTCATGATATTAATGTACAAGATATCAACTCCTCATGCATTTAACATTATTTTTTATGTTTGTATTTTACGAAATATCTTGTATATATACTAGTGGCATATTTTGTAGGTATATTCAAATATACTACAAGTATGAATATATAATATCTATGATGAAAAATGAAAATAGTTGATAACATAACGACAAATATAATTGTATTGTTTATGGAATGTTTGACTACGATATAGTGTTCTGATCGAAATGATCAAATATGACAAAAAATTGTCTTCTTGTTCATCTATATGACATTATCTATGAAATATAATGGAATGCTTCAATATGTTGCATACTTCATTTGTGTATTTTATATATATTCGTTTCATATCACTTTCAAAACAATTTGTGGCAATCAAAATTTAAAAATATATCATAATTTTTATGAATATTTGATATTTGGTTAACACTAGCTATAGATACTCCAAATGATGGATCATGGTAACTAATATTAATAACTTAATGAAAAGAGAGGTGGAGTTCAAATCTCAACAAACTTCTAGAAATGAACCTAACCAATTCTGGATTTCATCAAGATCAAGAAAAAAGTAATTTAAACTTCTGTATTCGATAGCTTTTAGATAGTACCGAATGAGAGAGAATTTCATAAGTGAATTTAGTAACATATTTGAAATTTAAACTATAGTCATCTGTGAATCGAATCAACATAAGAAATTCAATTATATTATTTATTTATCTTTACGAAGAATAAATATACTTGATATTGCTTTAGCGTTCACCTTTGACGCACAAGCAAAACGACTAGGTGACATCATGAACTATATTGTTCATGCTTTACTATGGATATGAAATTACAAAATACTTATTAAAATCTTTTAGTTTCTTAAAATAAGTTTTTAGGTTATAAGATAAAATAAAATTTATATTAATCTTTAAAAACTTCTCTTGGATAATCATCACCATTATCACCCAATGATATAGAAAAGTCTTTTTCTTTTTGTGCTAAAGTCCTTCTGCTAAAATATTTGTTCTTTGCGTAATGTCTCCATATATGGATAAAAAAATATGTTAGTTTATATATTTCTCATAGATTTTCTTCTCTTAATTATTGCATAATATATATTTTTGGAGTAGTTTCATATTTGATTGTGGTATATAAGTGAAATACATTTTATTCTTTAATAATTTTATAAAGACTTACATGTTAAAGTTATTAACAAGAATTTGTACTAGGATATTTATATTGAAATGATATCATATAGAAAGTTAAGCATGGCATGATGATTTACATCAAAATTTTGCATTAGTAGGCATTGAGCACCACAATAATATATATATATATGGGTAAAGATACCATGAGCTTAAATTCATGGAGGTCTTCTGTGAGCTTAACTTAAAAAGTATACCAAATTATTTTTAAATTTTAATTTATCATGTCCATTAAATTATTTATATGAAAATCTTGTGGGATGCAAAAATTTGGAGTGTTTCTAGCTTTTTAATTTTTAAAAATTATGTTCAAATATTAAATATCTTAATATTATTTTTAGAGCTGATTTTCAAAAATTAAAAACCATAACTTAAAATGATCAAAACACTCTAAATTTTTGTGTCCCACAAGGTTTTCATATAAATTAAAATTTAGAGATGATTTGATGTACTCTTTGAGTTAAGCTCACGGAAGGTCTCCATGGTGTTATGCATATCATGGATTGCTCTTGTGTTATGCATCAGATTTTCATTCTCAAAGCCAAAATGATCGATTCGAACCGCTCAAAATAATTTTTACATTAAAATTTAGTTTGGGATCAAATTATATATTTTTTTAAAAATATATATATATTTTATATTGTTAGAAAAATCACTTGATTTAATTATTATGAGTTATTCAAAAGAAGTGATTTTCTAACTCTTTTTAAAAATAGTAAAAAAATAAAATTTCATCTAAATAGAATTTCATACGAAAATCATTTTGAGTGGTTTGGATCGACAGTTTAGGATTTGAGAATATATAAATTATCCATGGCATGGATCATAAATGCTATGCGTAGCACCATAGTGCAACTATTTCTCTCTTCCTCCTTATATATATATAGAGAGTAAATCTACCGTGAGATTAGCTCAAAAAATATATCAAATTATCTCCGAATTTTGATTTTTCAATCTCATTAAATTCTTCATATTGAAATCCTATGGGGTACAAAAATTTGGGATGTTTCGAGTTTTCTAAGTCGCTCTTTTCAATTTTTAAAATAATTTACAAACATTGAACATTTTATTATTATTATTGGAGCTGATTTTCAAAAATTAAAAAGAGTGACGTAGAAAATTCGCAACATTCCATATTTTTGTACCCCACAAGATTTCATTATGAAGAATTTAATGAGATTGAAAAATCAAAATTTGGAGATCATTTGGTATATTTTTTGAGCTAAGTTCATGGAGGTCTTCTGTGAGCTTAAACTCACGGTAGATTTACTATATATATATATATATATATATATATATAGAGAGAGAGAGAGAGAGAGTTCGACTATGGTGCTTTGTAAAGTACAGAGGTGTTGTGTGATTTACGTTCTCTTTTTAATTTCAAGTCAGAAATAATCGATCTGAACCGTTCAATATAATCTTCATATAAAAATCTATTAGTAAACCAAATTTTATATTTTTTCTGATGAAGAGAAAATGACTTGATCTGAGAATTTTGGTTCATCCAAAAATGATTGTTTTCCCCCTATCCAAAAAAAATAGCAAATAAATTTCAAAAAATATAAAATTTGTTTTACTAATATATTTTGATATGGATATTATATTGAGCGGTTTGGATCGATCATCTCTGACTTAAAATTAATAATATAGCGCAAAGCACCATAGCCTAATTCTATATATATATATATATATATTATATATATATTAAATAAAAGTATATGATTACTTGAAATTTTAAGAATGTACACGAACATTTTACAAGTAGTGACATAAAACGTGTTTTTGACTGTATTGATCAATCAACTACAATGTATTTATCAATCAACTATTTTTTCTAGAAACTATTCTTAATATACTACTTATTTTCTAAAAGTGGCAAATGAATTAGTCATCTATTGTGATCTTTTTGAGAATTGAGAGGCAAGTACCTAACAATTGTCATCTTAAACGATGAGGATAAAATAAACAATCTTTAATTAGAAAATTAACTTCCCATGAACCACTATAAATTGGAGCTCCTTGTGAGCTGCAATATCACAAATCATTAACTCATCACTTTTGACTTGATTGCGAGCGAAGAAATTCATTTAGAAAATAATATAGAGATGAAGCAAGCTTTTGTAATGTCCCTCGTAGTCATCCTTATTCTGCTTCCTTCTAGTAAGTTTTCTGACATGTCCTAATTTTGCTCATATTTATCATACTTATTTAATGATAAATAAATGATTTTTTTATGATATGAATGAATTTTAGGACCGATAAATGCACGTTCGGAACTACATTTTGTGTCGAGGCCGAAAGGCAACAGTTGCATCTGGCATGAAGATGATATCATACCTTGTGTATCCTGGCAGTGCCAAGAAGCATGTGAGAGAGATTTTGGTCCATCATCTAATGGACAATGTGCGGCTAATGGATGTAACTGCTTGCATGGGTGTGGCAGTGGTCCCTCCAGGAAGTGAATCTTCACTTCATTAACCGAAATACAAAGATTTTCTAATTAATTTTGTTGGACGGCCTTGTACAACGGAAATTATCGAACTAGTGATATGATTATGCATGTCTTTTAATACTATCATTGTGTTTAATATTTTTAATATTTGTAATTTCATGTTTGCTTCAGTTTAATGATTGAAGTCATGATATTAATATACAAGATATCAACTCCTCATGCATTTAACATTATTATTTTATGTTTGTATTTTACGAAATATATTGTATATATACTAGTGGCATATTTTGTAGCTATATTCAAATATACTACAAGTATGAATATATAATATCTATGATGAAAAATAAAAATAGTTGACAACATAAAGACAAATATAATTGTATTGTTTATGGAATGTTTGACTACTTAAACTATAGTGTTCTGATCGAAATGATCAAATATGACAAAAAATTGTCTTCTTGCTCATCTATATGACATTATATGTGAAATATAATGGAATGCTTCTATATGTTGGATACTTCATTTGTGTATTTTATATATATTCGTTTCATATCACTTTCAAAACAATTTGTGGCAATCAAAATTTAAAAATATATCATATTTTTTATGAATATTTGGTTAACCCTAGCTATAGATACTCCAAATGATGGGTCATGGTAACTAATATTAATAACTTAATGAAAAGAGAGGTGGAGTTCAAATCTCAACAAACTTCTAGAAATGAACCTAACCAATTCTGGATTTCATCAAGATCAAGAAAAAAGTAATTTAAACTTCTGTATTCGATAGCTTTTAGATAGTACCGAATGAGAGAGAATTTCATAAGTGAATTTAGTAACATATTTGAAATTTAAACTATAGTCATCTGTGAATCGAATCAACATAAGAAATTCAATTATATTATTTATTTATCTTTACGAAGAATAAATATACTTGATATTGCTTTAGCGTTCACCCTTGACGCATAAGCAAAACGACTAGGTGACATCATGAACTATATTGTTCATCCTTTTCTATGGATTTGAAATTACAAAATACTTATTAAAATCTTTTAGTTTCTTAAAATAAGTTTTTAGGTTATAAGATAAAATAAAATTTATATTAGTCTTTAAAAACTTCTCTTGTATAATCATCATCATTTTCACCCAATGATATATAAAAGTCTTTTTCTTTTTGTGCTAAAGTCCTGCTAAAATATTTGTTCTTTGCGTAATGTCGCCATACATGGATAAAAAATTATGTTAGTTTATATATTTCTCATAGATTTTCTTCTCTTCATTATTGCATAATATATTTTTTTGGAGAAATTCATATTTGATTATGGTATATAAGTGAAATACATTTTATTCTTTAATAATTTTATAAAGACTTACATTTAAAAGTTATTAACAAGAATTTGTACTAGGATATTTATATTGAAATGATATCATATAGAAAGTAAGCATGGCATGATGATTTATATCAAAATTTTGCATTAGTAGGCATTGAGCACCACAATAATATATATATATATATATATATATATATGAGGAAAGATACCATGCGCTTAAACTCACAGAATCCTTCCGTGAGCTTAACTTAAAAAGTATACCAAATTATTTTTAAATTTTAATTTATCATGCCCATTAAATTTTTTATATGAAAATCTTATGGGATGCAAAAATTTGGAGTGTTTCTAGCTTTTTAAGCCACTGTTTTTAATTTTTAAAAATTATGTTCAAATATTGAATATCTTAATATTATTTTTAGAGCTGATTTTCAAAAATAAAAAACCATAACTTAAAAAGATAAAAACACTCTAAATTTTTGTGTCCCACAAGGTATTCATATAAATTAAAATTTAGAGATGATTTGATGTACTTTTTGTGTTAAGCTCATGGAAGGCTTCCATGTGCTAAAGCTAGCTCACGGTATCTTTACTTATATATATATATAGAGAGAGAGAGAGAGAGTCCGACTATAGTGCTTTGCAAAGCACAGAAGCATTGTGTGCTTTGCGTTCTATTTTTAATTTCAAGTCAAAATTAATTGATCCGAACCATTCAATCTAATCTTCATATAAAAATCAATTAGTAAACCAAAATTTATATTTTTTTAGATTTTTTTGCTATTTTTTCTGATGAGGAGAAAAATAACTTGATCTGAGAATTCTGGTTGATCCAAAAATGATGGTTTCCTCCTATCCAAAAAAATAGCAAATAAATTCTGAAAAATATAAAATTTGGTTTACTAATAGATTTTGATATGGATAATAGATTGAGCATTCGGATCGATCATTTTTGACTTAAAATTAAAAATAGAGCGCAAAGCACACAACGCTTTTGTACTTTGCAAAGCACCATAGCCTAATTATATATATATAATTATATATATATATAGAGAGAGAGAGAGTTGGGCTATGATGTTATGCATATCATAGATCGCTCTTGTGCTATGCATCAGATTTTCATTCTCAAAGCCAAAATTATCGATTTGAACCGCTCAAAATGATTTTCATATTAAAATTTAGTTGGTGATCAAATTTTATATTTTTATATAGTTAGAAAAATTGCTTGATTTAATTATTATGAGTTATTCAAAAGAAGTGATTTTCTAACTCTTTTTAAAAATAGTAAAAAAATAAAATTTCATATGAATTGAATTACAAATGAAAATCATTTTGAGTGGTTTGAATCGATAATTTAGGATTTGAGAATGTAGAAATTATCCATGGCATGGATCATTAATGCTATGCGTAGCAACATAGCGCACATATTTCTCTCTCCCTCTTTATATATATATATTAAATAGAAGTATATGATTACTTGCAATTTTAAGAATGTACACGAACATTTTACAAGTAGTGACATAAAACGCGTAAAGTTGTAAGTACGTTTTTAACTGTATTGATCTTCCAACTATAATGTATTTATCAATCAACTATTTTTTTTCTAGAAACTATTCTTAATATACTACTTATTTTCTAAAAGTGGCAAATGAATTAGTTATCTATTGTGATCTCTTTTGAGAATTGAGAAGGCAAGTACCTAACAATTGTCATCTTAAACGATGAGGATAAAATAAACAATCTTTAATTAGAAAATTAACTTCCCATGAACCACTATAAATTGGAGCTCCTTGTGAGCTGTAATATCACAAATCATTAACTCATCACTTTTGACTTGATTGCGTGCAAAGAAATTCATTTAGAAAATAATAGAGAGATGAAGCAAGCTTTTGTAATGTCCCTCGTAGTCATCCTTATTCTGCTTTCTTCTAGTAAGTTTTCTGACATGTCCTAATTTTGCTCATATTTATCATACTTATTTAATGATAAATACATGATTTTTTTTATGATATGAATGAATTTTAGGACCGATAAATGCACGTTCGGAACTACATTTTGTGTCGAGGCCGAAAGGCAATAGTTGCATCTGGCATGAAGATGATATCATACCTTGTGTATCCTGGCAGTGCCAAGAAGCATGTGAGAGAGATTTTGGTCCATCATCTAATGGACAATGTGCGACTAATGGATGTAATTGCTTGCATGGGTGTGGCAGTGGTCCCTCCAAGAAGTGAATCTTCACTTCATTAACCAAACTACAAAGATTTGATACGAATTGCTAATTCATTTTGTAGGACGACCTTGCATAATGAAAATTATCAAACTAGTGATATGATAATAAGTGTATTTTAATTCTATCATTGTGTATATTTTTTTTATCTTTGTAATTCCATGTTTGCTTCTGTTTAACGATCAAAGTCATGATATTAATATACTATTGTGTGACTCTTTTTCGCATCTTTCATCGTCTGAAAAGAAAATTAGCGATGAATTATGGAAGATGAACATAAAGATCCCTCTATGTGTGCATTTTGGGATAATTATATGAATATAAAATTCATATATAGAGGTTTTTAAGATATTGTGGGGTTTTTTACATTCTAATGAGCGCAAGCTCCAATTATTGATTACCCTGAGCTATGAACATCGCGGAACCTCCGGATCTTGAAAAAGAGAGACAAATATAATAGTTAAGCAATAGGGAGAAGTGGAGAGGAGGATCTTTCCAAAGGTAATTGAGTGTTATTTTTATCTGGTTGAACCTACTAGGTTACAATCAAAAGACTGAATACTATACCGTTATCTTAACAGATTAAGACTAAGTCGTACCTACAATGGACTTATCAGAAGACCAAATATTATTCTGACATGTTAACTGATTTTCTAGATTATGAGTCCGAAGCGTTTTGCCGACTCAGTAACTTAGGAATTCAAATATAAGATGTGAACACAAGTACTCTGTCCGCTCAGCATCAAGGCTTGGTTGAACCTACTAGATTCTTATTAGAAGACATAAAAATATTCTTTTGTCTTAACTGATCTTCCAGATTGTGACTGTGAATCACTAAATCAATTCATTAATCTAGATGTGTCTTCATTTCAAAGACGACATAATTTATCTAAACACACAAAATTAAGATTAAAATGTTATGCCAACTTAACATTGAGATTGGTACATCAGAAGGTAGAAAATTTGATTTGCTTAATCACCTTATCAATCTTTTAGATTATGAATTCAAAATGATGAGCTAATACACGAACTTAGGAATTCAGAATCTCAATGATCCATGTGGAGATCTTGAATGAACTTTAAGATATGAGATATGGAGTTTAGACTCTGTATTAAGTCAACTATCAAAATCGAGAGTGAATTTTGGACTAATTTTGAATTTCATTTAAGTGTGTGTTTCAATCTGGTTTGGGTTAAATTTGATTTGAAGTTGATTTTTGAGTTTAGTTTTGAAAATGAATTTACTTGATAAGAGGGGTAAAGTTTTTTTATTTCTATTTTTCTTTATTTAACTTTGTTTATGTTATTTTTATTTATTTGAAAGAATTTATTTGATAATTGAAATTTTGTTTAACTTTTACTTTTTATATTTTTTTGCTTTTATTTCTTTGAATTTATTTCATAGTAGAGTTTGCAATTTTTATTTAATAGGTAAAGATATCTGTATTTTATTTTTGTCTTATATTTCTTGTTTATTTTATGAAAGTATAAATTTTATTTTATTTTAGTAAGGATTATTTTTTTCTTCTTTAAACATTTTGTTTTATTTTTATTTGATTTTTTAGAGCTTAGTATCATATTTTTATTTTTATTTTGGAATTATTGTTTTCAAAGAAAAATCTTATAATTATTAATTTGTTTGATTTATTTTTTTAGATTTATTATAAAAATACTTTTACTTGTGTATATTGTCAAATATATACATTTATGATTCTTATCAAAGCAATTATTTATAAAATATAAGTATTTGTTTATTTTATTTTATGAAAAAACAATATGAAAGAAAATAAAATCTTAACCTTATACTAGAGGAATTTATTTTAATATTTTTAATAATAATATGAAATAAATTTTAATATTGACTTTGATGAATGAAACTTATTTTATTTTTATTATATTTTGAAATATATTTTATATTTTATATTTTTTTGAAGAATTTTGTTTTCTATTCTTTTAATTTAAATTAAATGCCCTATTTTATTTTTAATGTTTTTGGTAGAAGCTTATGTTTTATTTTATTTTATTTATTATTATTTTTAATAAAGATAGGGAGGTTTACTAATTTTTATTTTTATTCACTAAAAAGTACATAAAATTTATTTGTAAATATTTATAATTTTAATATTAGGTTAACACAGAGATTTGATAAGAACTACTAATTAGTTTTGTTGGACGACCTTGTACAATGAAAATTATCAGACTAGTGGTATGATTGGGAGTGTATTTAAATTCTATCATTGTGTTTAATATTTTTTAATCTTTGTAAATTCCATGTTTGATTCAGTTTAAGGATTGATGTCATGATTAATATACTAGATATCAACTCCTCAAGCTTTTACTATTACATTATTATTTCCATGCTTTGATTTTATAAAATATCTTCTATATATAATAGTGTTTTTATTTTTGTAGTTGTATAAAAAATATACTACAAGTAGTAATGTATAATTTCTATGATGAAAAATGACAAGAGTTGACAATATAGTGACAAACCTAATTGTATAATTTGTGGAATATTTGACTACTCAAACTATACATTGTGAATCGAAATGAACAAATGTGCCAAGAAAAAAAATACTCCTTGCGCATCTATATGATATTTTGTACGAAATATAATGGAATACTTCGGATATGCTGCAGGCTTCATCCATGTTCTTTATATATATGAATTTCATATCACTTTGGAAATCATTCATAGCAATCAAATTATAAAATTGTATCATGATGTGTACTGAGTCAATGTATACTAGCTATAGAAATTAATATTAATTGCTTAATATTAACTAATATTAATAGCACGGATAGAAATTACGATCTCATCATAATATTTCTCCATATGGATCAGAAATTACTTTAGCTTACAAGTTAAAGTTTTCTTTTCTGCCATTTTCAAATTTAGACGGGGTAAAAATAGTCTGTTGTGGGATATGGGTTTGTGGAGTTCTCTTTTTCTCCACTTCTTTAAATTATGTCTCAAGAAAATATTTTGTCTTTTCCTCCCTCCATTTTACTTCTAGTGGAGGATTGAATAGTGAAATGACCATAATAGATGAATGTGGAAAGTGTATTTTTTTTCTTGAATCTTTTAATCTTTCTAATTTAAAGTAATGGTTTTTATTATCCAATAAATTTATGGAAAATTACGTCAAACATACAAATTCTTGGTCAAAAAAAGATGAAGTTGTACGAATAAAAACAGTGAACCATACAGATATTTGTTGCGAAAAAAATGAAATAATCTTGAGTTTTTAAAATCTAAAGGAATCTTCCGATGATAATTAGCAAGAAAAACTAAAAAGTCTGACGTGGTTTAGCATTTTCATCGTTAAAACAAATAAATGAATGTGACATTCACGTCTTTCATGCATATACGAAATCGTTCCAGCCTACACTGGGAGATCCACTATGTGGATTTTGTTGATAAGCCCAGTTCAACAACCCAAAATAGATTAATAATTGTAATGGGCCTAGTGTGATGAAATTATCAATCAATCTATTACTAGGTCAATTTAGGTATAGTTTCCAAGGTTCTGAAATATCATGATCCCTTCAGAGTTGGGCTCAATTAAGGTCCCTTCCCCCTTTAGTAAAAAAATCAAGTTCCCTTATCACTAATATTCTTTACGGACAATTTTTTTTGTTGAATTTTTTATAGTACTGCAAATTATATATTGAATAGTGAATATAGAGGGAAATAATAACTATAATAATAAAATTTTTAATTTTAAATAAATAGGAGTAGACTAGAAATGAAATCTAACTCAAAGATCTAAAGATCTTAAATATAAAAAATCAGTAATGATGATAAAGATATTAATAATAAAGATCACGAGATTCTTTTAAAATTGAGTACTGTAAATTATAAATTTTACGGTACTTGTGGGAAAAATAACTCTTTTGCCAAATTTGTCATGCTAAAGATTAAAAAATATGAGGCTGATAATAGTCCCCAATTGTTTGTCCCCATCCGAAATCCCCAAAATTTGACTATAATTTACTTCGTCTGCTCAAATATTAAATTATTATTTCAGCGAAAAGGTACAAGCCAACTAGCGACTTTTATTATTGGAGGCAGCGCCTCATTCAATAATTGATCCTTGCTTTCTTCACTATTTTTACTAAACATTATTGTTATTTATACTAAATTATCTCGGTGATAACAATAAATATTAATCAAAGTCTATATTGCTATCTAGAATTATTGGCCATTTTATTTATATCAAAGGGGCTGATAAATTTTGAATTTAACTTTAACAACATCATGTTATTTTATTTTGATATTATTTATATTAATTATATATATTATTTACATTTGACAAATTAACTATTTATATTAACAATATAAACACTATAAAATAAGTGTCTTATGTCAATACAATAGTCAATTACACACCTCGCAATCTGCTCCCTTCACTTTGATGTTATTTATATCAATTTTATGGGTTATTTATATTTTATAAATTAATTATTTACATTAGCCATTTAAATACAATATGATAATTGTCAACTACCAATACAAATGTCAATATATGCTCTTTTGCTCTTATCCTTTTTATATCAATTATGTATGTTGATAATATCCACAACTCAACTATTTACATTAGTCGTATGAATATAATATGACAATCATCGTATGACAATACAAGTCTTATAACCTACATCTTTGTTCATGTACTATTTATATCAATTATGTACATTATTTATATTTTACAAATGAACTATTCATATGTCGATATAATAAAATCATAACTTATTTTTTTATTTCGATGCTATTTAATTTTGATAATAATTATATTGGTTATTTATATTTTAGAAATGTTGGGTCATAAAAATGGTAATCTGTGAAGTAATAAATAAAAAAAATGCAAAATAAAAATTATACAATAAAGATAATAAATTAAAAAAAAGAATTATAAAATAATTATTCTTTGAGTTGCCATGAGCACAAATAAATTACTTTTAAAATGTTATTAAAATAATAGAGAAAAAAGCAACGAGAATATGCATGGAACAAATATCAGTGCACTGTGTTATAAACAAAAACTGAAGTAATTGAAAATCATATATAAAATCAAAATGTTTAATCTCATCAATTCTATATTAATGAACACATATCTTGTAATTTTTATTTTTTCAACTACAACATAAAATGTTACATAATCAATAAGTATATTTATAAATTATTAATAAATTACTTTTATTGGTATATAGCTATGATATATTTAAGTTTGTTCTCTTTTATTTGTTGATATATCTTTCTCTCCGTCTTTCCTTCATCTGTTGTTGTTTCTACGTCTATAACAGCTTCTTGATTTTTTTACTCTCAAAATGAAAAGATAAAAGCATAATCATAGAAGTCAAAATAAAACACAAAGATAAAATATTATGGTAATTAAAGAACATTAAATTTGAGCAAAAATGTGAAAAACGTGAGACAAAAAATTTTGACTTTATTATGTTTGAAAAACGAAGAAGAGACAAATGGAGAAAGATGTCCAATATGTATAATTAGATTCAGAATCAATGAGCGGTTGATAAGATAGATATTATGCAGACCTAATGATTTAGAGAGAAGAAAATAAGTTATTTGAAATAACGAAAAAATTTTGAACGAATGGGTATCTCTTGACAAAGTATCGAGAGATGTCAAATGTGTTGCTCATTTTTCTAAAAATAGAAATAAAAATTATCATACTAACTACACAGGGTAATTAGTCACGGAGACAGAAAATGAAGATAGATTAATGGGATGGTAATAATTATCCTAAAAAATAATAGACAAAAAGAAAAAAAGCTACGACCACATTGAAGCCTGAAACAAAGTCGAGAAGACGACAAATGCTAGGAATTTTTCATTTCTTTTTGAGAAAGGAAGTAAATTATACTGGTCCCCTAGGCCCTAGAGAGTAGAGGCATCGGACAAATTTTTCTTATAATTCCTAAAAAAAGCTCTATTTTTCAATTGTGGTGTTTGAAGTATTATTAAGCTTTCATTACGAATTTATGATACTAAAAATGTTTCTAGATAACTTCTAATGAATTTGTTCAAAACAATCTTTCAAGAAAATATACATGGAATATGATGTTTAGAAATGCACTTGAAAAAATGGGAATTAATGTGGATGGAAATATTTTTTCTAGCTGTAAATCAACATGCACTTGACAAAATGCATCGACAAAATCAACATAAATGACATATAATCCTTTGTTTTATTACATAATCATTTATAGGAGTATATATCATTTGCCTAATTAATTTTTTTTTGTTATTTTGGAGAATATTATTTGAATTCCATTCAAAATATGATAAATAATGGATACAAATTTGTATTTGAATCTTCAAATCTATACTATTATATAAAGCATTTAAGAATTGGAGGGTCCATTTTTTGTCATGGTAATTTTTTATTATACTCATTTTATTCCTCAATTAGATGAATAATATATATTTTTGATTGATCGAACGTATGTGATCGCGTCCATTAATCCCCTCTCTCTCCATTTATTTCCCTTATATACTATTTTTTTCATAATATTATTATTTTTATTTAGCAACTTTGTGAATATTTGGTAAGAAATTAATGGTGATAATATATGTTAGAGTAATTTACTTTTTGTGCCATAAAAATCATGAATCATTAACTCATATTGTGCAAAAATCTCATCCAAAATTAAATATAGTCTTTATTATAGGGTTTCTCTATAATCTGGTGAATTTATAATTTATAAATATAATTTTTTTATCCTATAATGTCTTAATGTTTAAATAAAAGAGTCTGCTGCAACGCACAGATATATAGCTAGTGCTAATAAAATACGTACAGCTTTACATGCAGAGCTTTTGTGAAGTCCTTATAAACTTACAAATTAACATTTGGATCCTAGTAGTGCGATAAAATCCGACCAGATCCATTTTCAGGCCGATATACTGCCATTTTCAATGGAACTAAATTCTGGCATGTGATATAGCCTATCCCTTATATTCAACGGAAACTAAATTCAATATATCTCTATCCCCAGCTCAGGCAAAGTACGTTACAAAGACTATACAGTTTGTTGTATATGAAATATGAATAGTCGCTCTATGCAAATGATATGTAAGGGACCATTCATTCATAATTCTATCGTGTCAGAAAGTTTCATGTCCTTTTTTTGCAGTTTTGCTCCAACAACCGGTTCTTAAATGAGCTTATAAATATCGCCAAATTTCATTCTGACAATTCAAAAAAATACTGTTTGCATGAGTCATTGTATGACCAAAAGGGTATATATATATAGAGAGAGAGTAATGCTATGGTGCTTCGCGAATCAAAAAATCTTTTGTGCTTCGCGTCCGTATCTCGAATTTAAAAGTTCAAACGGCCGATCCAAACCGTTGAACATCATCTTCATATTGAAATATCTTTGGAGATCAAATTTTATATTTTTTTGAATTTTTTTGATATTTTTTAGATGGATACAAAGTTTGTTGATCTAAAGATTTCTGCACCATCCAAAACAAGCGACTTTGTACCCATCTAAAAAATATCAAAAAAATTCAAAAAAATATAAAATTTGATCTCCAAGGATATTTCAATATGAAGATGATGTTTAACTGTTTGGATTGGCCGTTTGAACTTTCAAATTCGAGATACGGACGCGAAACACAAATTTTTTTTTACTTCGCGAAGCACCATAGCATCACTCATATAGAGTAATGTTCAGTCAGTGACTATAAATGACTAATTAATGTACAATTACAGTCGATCAAAATTAGGAAAATGTACAATCAGCTAAATTATTTTGAAGGTACAAGCATTGTTCACATGGGGCGTTTGATATTAATTGCTTGCTGATCTGTTTGGACCGTCAGGCCGTCACGTCACTTTGTTCATGAGTTCCCCTTTAGATCACGAATTCAATCGCATTTACACATATTACGAATCTAGCTTTAATTGATGTTTTTTATTGATATATAGACGATTTAAAGGTTGAAAATTAATGAATAACTTAATTTAGTGTGTGTTCATTTATAAAATTCTTTTAATTTCCTTTTATAAAATTATCTTATTTTATTTGAAAGCAGGTACTTTGCGTATGAAGCATATTTGATCAAAAAATTGAGTTCATCTTTTTATATCTATCATGAGACAAACAAAAATTCTTCTATTGACTTTTTAAACT
>CAXKVV010001271.1:0-31068 GCA_964058805.1 Schoenoplectus triqueter
AATCCATTTTTATAAGAAAAAATCATACTGAAAAATATATTCATGCTTCAACCCCGCCCCTCCCCCTCCCTCCCCCCCCCCCAAAAAAAAAAGACTAAAACAAGTAAATTTTTGATTTAGAGATGTCAAAAATTAAAAGGATTAAAGGAAGCAAATATAAAATATTATTTAGTTAGGATACACGCTTATTTTATTATCAAAATTGTAGATAAAATGACTATCTAAATAAAAAATTGTTATTACAACTATCTTTACATGTTTTATTTTGGAAGTAATATAAATTAATTAATTAAAGAAAAACATCACAAAAGCGGCCAACTTTGAGGCATCGTCTTGAGTTCTCATTTCATGTTATTTAAATAAAATAAGTTGGTAAAAATTCAGGTGGTTTGAAAAATTATGGATACAATTTTAACATCCAATGATCAAATAAGTTCTAAACTGCATTTATCAAATTTAATGCAATATAAAAATATTAAGTTATTAATCAAGTTGTGATAGGATCAAATCGCTCAATTATTTATCTATTGACATTTAGCACCAAATTATATACAGGACATATAGTTAAATAAACAATTTCAAATTATTATTTTTTTGTTATTTTGACAAATACTGAAGCTTTTAAAAATTGGTTAACGGTTCTTAACGGTGAGGTGATCAGATAACGGTTAACGGTTTTACACGGCCGTTAAATTTAAAAAACGGTCAATTACTTTTTACCTACTAATTCATATTTTAAAAAGCTAAGAAATACATTCTTATATCATTAGTGCTTAATAATTAACTAAATTAAGTAATAATAATAATTACAATATTAATTATGTACTTAAAAAGTTAAAAATCTTAAATTATACTAAACTATTATATAATGAATTTACTTTATATTTTTATTAGGGCATTAATTTATATTCAAAATATAAAAGAAAATACAAATTTATAGTCACTAACTATTAAGATTTAAAACAAAAGAATTTCAGTCGTTAAATGCGTTTTTCTTAAAAAAATTAACGATTTTAATGGGTTTAACGTGAGATAAAACGGTTAAATCACAGAAAACCCGTTAAATCTATTTTTTTCTCAAAAACTTAACGCCAGAGCCTGTCAAAACCGTTAAAACAGTTAAAACTTTTAATTTTTTAAAAGCTTGAAATACTTTAGACATTCATAATAATATGGTTGTTATATATTGTTGTGTAACATAAATAAGTAGTCTATATATATAGCTATCTCGAGAGTTCAGTGAATCAAGAATGATTTGATTGTATTATTTGTCGTGATTTGTAGATTTTTGACGCGTCGAATTTTCATTCAACTTACTAATAGTTTGCTATTGTTTTTTAAAAAAATTGCTATTTTTTTACCTGAAAAAATTCAAATAATTAGATTTTGAGAAATAAAGGTATAAATATTTCGGAACCAGTATTTTTCATAAACAATGAAAATGAAATGAATGTTGAGATAAAGTAACAATTAATTGATATTCATCTGCAACACAAAAGTTGCTCAAGATTTATAAAATCTTTATGAATTAAAAAATATGTAACTTTAATTTTTATTTTATTTTACTTTTAGACTAGATAATTTTTCTGCTTTCTTACTACTAAAATTCTAAAAAACAAATAACCTTTCAACAAAAGATAAAACGTCGCTAATAACAAACTGAATATTTAAATCAGTGTTCATAGCGGAAAAAAAATCATTAGTGTTATTTGAACTGATATCAAATATCTCAATTGCTACTATTAAAATTCACTAGTTAATTAAGTTGCTAGTTAATTAAGTTTCTGACTAGCTATATACCCACGCGTTGCAGCAGAATTTTTTATTTAAACATTAAAATATTATAAGATAAAAAAATTCACATTTATCTAATATTAAATTATAAATTCACCAAATTATAGAGAAAATATATAATAAAGACTATATTTAATCTTGGATGAGATTTTTGCACAATATGTGTTAATGATTCATGATTTTTATGGAAAGAAAAGTAAATTATTCTAACATATATTATTACCATTAATTCCTTACCAAATATGCACAAAGTTGCTAAATAAAAAACAAAAATTATGAAAATAATAGTATATAAGAGAAAGAAATGGAGAGAAAGAGGGGATCAATGGACGCGATCACATACGTTCGATCAACCAACAATAAATATTATCCGTCTAATTGAAGGATAAAATGGGTATAATAAAAATTTACAATGACAAAAAATGGACCCTCCAATTCTTAGATGCTTTATATAATAGTATAGATATTATACGTTCATCATCTCCAATATCTTTATTCGTGTATAATTTGTTTATCAAAAGATGGTTTTATGAACCATTTGTAATTAGTATGTTGAAGCATAACCTTATCTTAAAAAAGTTGCATAACTTTCGATCAAAAAAAAAACGTTGCATAACGTATAGAAAATGATATAATAGTGTGTGTGTGTGTGAGACAGTGAGAAGATGTACCAGAAGTTAAAATTTCAATTCTAATCCTTTTTTCTATATATATTTTTATTGTCAGGAATTGCAATGATTAATATTAGCGTGAAAGGAGATGTGAAGTGCGTGATTAGTTTGTACTTCGTATTGATTTTTTTTTCATGTTTGCGTTTTCATCTCTTGTGAATGCAACCAAATACCAATGAACCAACAGATGTGATATTCAAGTATACTAAGAAAAATAATACGGGGTCCCGAAGCGTTCTTTCTATATTTTCAAATCTGACCCAAAATACTTCAAATCTCACACAATTGGAAAACATGAGCCTAAGAAAATCAAACTGAGCAACCGAGAAAAAAAAACAATATAAATTAATTAAAGTTAAAATATAAACTTAATATAGGTGGTAAGAGTCTTACTATTTTTTACGGAGTGATGTATATTTAAATTTCAAAAATAATATATAAAAATACATATAGGAGTTATGAAGCCCTTATTTTCTTAAAAAAATAAAAGTGAAACTCAAAATAAAAAACCAGTGCCAACCAGGCATAAACAACTCCTTCGTAAGCAACAGAAATCCTTAGTCCTTAGATTGAAAAAGCTGTTTGAAATATCTTTCTCCTCTCAAATTTCAGTTGTCTCAATTCAGTTTTGTCCCAATTTCTGTTGTGCATTATATATTTCGATTACTATTTGAAGTGTCAATGTGGATTCATTTATTCAGTTCAATTACAAATAAGAATATAATTTTAGTCTGGTCATTTAGGATTACTTTCCTGACACATTAATATTAAAATGAATTATAATTGTAATTGAAATGACACTCCTTTTACTTCAGAGTCCCTACAGAGGTTCATCAGTTTTTTTGTATATAATAATTATAATAATTATATTATTTTGTATATAATAATTATAATAATTATATTATTAATAATAAGAGTGATAAAAATAAATTTTGAAATCTACGAATGACAGTGCGTCACTGGCAGTGACGTCTTTAAGTAAACGCGTCATTGGCAGTGATGTCTTTGTAAACGCGCCACTGCCAGTGACGTCTTTGGTGGCAGTAGATATTGATCCAACAATAATGGATCATTATCAGGATGAGCAAGAGCAAACGCGTCACTGACAGTGACGCGTTTACACTGTTTTACACAAAGACGCCATTAGCAGTGGCGCGCTGCCATTCGTAGATTTCAAATTTTATTTTTATCACTCTTATTATTAATAATATAATTATTATAATTATTATATACAAAAAAAAAACTGGAGGTTTATTTTAGACTCTTGTTTGGGTTAATGGTAAATCCAACTTAATGATGCTGAACATTCTACTGATATGACCTGATACTTATGAACCCTTTGAATCTAATTGTTTTGTTATCTGTCACATAAAAATTTTGTATGTTAAGAAACTAATTGCTTTGCTTGATATTTCATATTCCTGGTGTTTGTCTTATTTTATTTGGGTAATTGTATAGGAACCTCTCTCTGATTTAACTGCTGAATTTAAATCACGCAACCCCATCATGCTAGAGAAAATTAAGATCTCTCTTTGAAGTAACTGTCAAAATGAAATGTATTAAGAATAACATCACCAGTAGAAACAAAAGTACATTGTAGTATAAGAAAAAAATATTAACTAAATCAATTACAAGCTCTTCTAAACGATTGAACAAAAAGGTTGCCTCTAAAATCAACACATGCATTAATTCTATCTATTGTAATTTAAAACATAGTCTAATGCTTTACAGACGTAACATTAAGTCCTTAGTTATGTACAATGGCTGTCAGTTTAGGTTTGTTTTGTATCAACTGCAATTAGCATGCTAATATTTTCTTTTGTTGCACTGTTAGAAGGGGGGGGGGGGATAATGAAAACATATTACTTTGTGTGATGAAATTTAAACATCAAATTCTTGAAGTTGGGTACAACACTGGACATCTCAGCTATTGGTTTGTTGCCAATTGTCAATTGTCTTTTCTTTTTTTTTATCAGTTGATACTTTCTTTAGTTGTATAGTTGCTTGGGAAGAAATATGCTAAGGAGTATTTTTCTTATCTGGTACTTTCAGTTTGAAAGATTTCCCATAACAAAAACAGCTGGAGGTGGCTTAAGGTGGACCACTGCTGCTAATAAAGAGCTCCAAAATTTGCTCATGATTCCAATGACAAATTAAAGGAAATTATTGCAGCACACAAGGAGCAAGTAGAGACCCTCAAATCTCAATATAAAGCTGAAGGGATTGTGTTTTCTGCACTATTCTAAAATGGAGTTGGCATTGGATGTTAATCAGCACAAGAATGAAGTTGAGATGAGAGGGAAAAAAAAATTGGGGTCGATCTTTTATTGGAGCGAAATGACCTACTTTTGATATAATTGTATTTGTTGGTTTGTTATGTGCTTCTATGTAGTTGTTGACTTGATAATAATATGAGTTTGATAAAAGAAGATTGTGATAAATTCGAAAGTTTCATGTTTCATATTTCTATTGTGAATCTTTTTACGCATAAATTATATATATATATTTTAAAATAGTTATCATTTTTATATTATTATCATCCCACTGTACTATATTAGTATAAAGGGTGCTTTCATCACAACTAAACGACAAAGAGGTTGCCCAATATTTATAACAGTGACTATTTAAAAACTATTTAAGATAATATATATGTGAAAAATGCCAAAATATTGACTTAGCCTTGTTACAAGAGATCCGTGGCAGGTTGGTAGGAAGCCAAAAATGTCTCATTATTTGTCTACAGTGAAGACTATTGTTTTAAAAAAAAAACCCGGCCGGATAGAATCTAATCCGTTGAATCTGAAGTCGCGACTCGACTCGTTCCAATTCGAGATCAAAATCCGGCTAATCTGAACCAGCCAACTCATGATTCAACCACGGATTATGATCAAGTTTTTTAGAAAAAATCAGAGATTAACCCACCCCATCCGAGGACTGACCCGACTCGACTAACCCATCTAACCCGACCAAAAAAACTGAGAAATCCATCCAAAAACACAAGAAACCCACCAAAAAATATCCGAGAAGACCCGACTCTTTAACCATGCAAAATAAAAAAAAGGTCAGTATATGCTTAACAGAAAATTAATATGTAATTAATCCTTTAAGTTGGATTTTAATGAAGCCATAAAAATATAATTAATATTTAATAGAAAATTAATTATGTGTATGCTATAAATTATTTATTTTAAGACTCAAATGGCTCAGTTGAGCTCATCTTGTTGATACTTATTTATTCCAATTTTTAACATTTTATTTGACTTATAAAAAACCAAAAAGAAATCAAAATTATTCAAAAATATTAATGGTTATATATTTTAAAATTTTAAATTATTTTGGAATTATTTGAATTATTTTAAATTTGAATTAAAAAAACTGCTGGTCCAAAAAAAATAATACCAACCCACCCCTTTTATCCGACCTGATCTTTTCCATCAACATGTTCAACCCATGATGCTAAGACGGATCATTACCAACTCTCCCAAAACTCAACCAATCTTAACTCGGTCCGTTTAAACTGTCAATCTGTCCCAACTTGTTGGACCGTTTGAGTTTGAACTTAATCGGACCGACCCGTCCCGAGTTTTAATACACTAACGCTTTGCTTCAGAGTTGGAAAATGAAGATGAAAAGATGGAATGTAACTCTAAAGCGGAAAATGAGTTGCTCCAAAATTTTTTTGATGAGAGTGAAAGATTATGTTAACGAGAAGATTTTATAAGTGTATTTCTCTCCCATCGAGTTACCTCCAATTTGAAAGTTAGATCTTATAACTCTTTCCACTCTTATTCTTTTCATTCCATTCCTTCTCCACCCAGGGACGGAATCAAATGGAAGCAAAAGGGGGGCATGCTCCCTCTAAGAAATGAAAAATTATATTTTTATTTATTATATTTTATATATTTTTAAATATAAATATTTTTTAACCCCTTTAAAAAATAAAATTTATTATTTTGCCCCCTATCAAATTTGTGCTTCCGCCCGTCTCCACCGATATCTGGAGCACAGTCGTCCCTATGGATCGTGAGCAAGAATTAATTATCACATATTAGAGTGTCGAGGGATACGTTAGCATACAAAGACAAAACTAGATGCCGAGTACATTTGGTCCAAAAGCATTTAAAAAATAATAATTGCAAAACTGTAGTTGTGTTTTTTATTCGAATAATAATTGCAAAACTGTACTATGTCTTAAAACTTTTTGCCCCGTTCTACGACATCTTTTTAGATTCTTGTGCTCTTATTCTTACAATCTACATGATATTGACAACTTTTTTCCTCGAAAAAAATATTGACAGCTTTTAGTACTTATCTCGGAATGTGGACATCTTAATTAATGTCGTCGACACGAGTAAAATGTTTGAAATTGTTTTGTTAATAAAATAAATTGTGGTGTTAATAGCATCATCTCCTGTTGTAAAGTCCTAAACTAAAAAAAAAAGAGTTCAATTTTTCCAAGAGGGGAAAGATATAAATACGCATTCTTTTATTTTATCCGCGCGCATACATGTTTGTGATATTTATACGTTTCGTATCTTGTTGGGCTGCATATCCTGTAACTAAAAATAAAATTAAAATATCAACTTTTTAAAAACAAATTAGCATATAGTTTCTCCGTGCTTAAATAAGTCAATTAATGTAATTCTCGAATTGTTTGGTAATTACTCAAGTTGCAATAAAATCAAACCGTTTATTCAAATTGCTCACTTTCATCTTAAGCACCAAAATAAACACATGAAATATAAAATATAAAACATACTATAATTAAATTTTATTTTTATACATGAATAGGTACTTGAACATAAAAACGATTTGCTTTCACCAAGGTAGGTGATTCCTAACGTGCCAGATTAATGGGTTGGCATCATTTGACGATGGATTATTATGACAATTTTAACGATGAGCTCTTAAAAAAATATCAAAAGAATTTTAAAAATAGAAAAATATTTATAATATATTCTTTTACTTATAGATTAATAGTCGGTCAAATTTTATATAATTTTATTATCATTTGATACTCCATCAAAGACCATTAAATTATAACCGTTGCAAATTGTATATAATTTTGATTGTCTTTGGAGTACAAAAAGATAATAAAATTGCATGAAATTTGAATAAATATCAATTTATAAGTAAAATAATATGTCTATGATTTTTTTCTATTTTTATTTATTTTTATATTTATTTAAGAGTTCATTGTCAAATTATCAAAATAACTCATTGTCAAGTGATCCCCACCTAGGGGTGTCAATGGGTCGGATTGGATTCGGATCGGGCCATAATTATTTTATTATTTTTTTGATCCATACCCTACCCAGCTAGGTTACGAGTCAATCCAAACCGACCTGTAAAAAACAATTTAATATTTTTATGTTATTTTAAATAATTAAATATGAATTAATTTATAATTAATCTTAATTAGTATATAATTAATATTTATTTAAGATTTAATTAGTACTAAATTATCAAATTACTTTAAAAAATATAATTAATCGGGTCAGGTTGATCTGATCCCGATCCGACCCGATTCAGATAAAAAATAGTTTCATACCCGACCTATTTATCTTTGAACATCATATCAAGTTGGATCAGGTCAATAATTCACATTCCTATTCCCACCCCAAAGTAAAACCCTCGGGATTTCTACCGTTTCAATAAACTTATTCAATTTTTAAAATTTGGATTTTGGAGCTGCCAACAATAAAAACAAAAAAAAGCTAATCTTACGCTAATAACAAGTAAAAAAAAGATTATTTTCAATTCGTGAAAAAATAAATGAATTTAATTTTAAAATTATAACATCTGAAAATCCAAATGGTCGAACATGTAAGTTCACAAATTAAACAATATAAACAACAGTGCTCGTTTGCACCAAAAACACAGTGGCAAGTAAAATTTTATTGCATTCCATACCAAAATTGAAAGAAAAGAAATTGAGATAAAAGAGTATAACATGTGTACTAGTCTACTAGATCGTATGGCCTGCTGTAGCCAGATAGCCACTGGATTTATATTATTTTTTTATCAAGCATTCCTCATTCCCTATGCCTATGATAATAATTCTGAGTAGTATTATCCTAAAATAAAAAGAGATATTATGTGCCATCTTTTTAACTCACAGGATGCTGATGAGTGATAACATCTAAGGCTACGACCAAATCTAATTCAATCGAACAATTAGCGTTGGAGTTTGATTTGAGATTATTTTGAATAAAATTGAATTCAAACTCAAACTCAAACTCTAAACGAACTCCATTATTTCAATTCTTATATTTATCATAAATAATTAGAGCTAAAATAATTAACATTTTATTAATTTTATATTAACATTTGAAAAAATAATAAATATCTATTAATTTAATAATAAATTAATAATATCACATTAGTTTGTAATAAAATAATGATATTATTATATATATTATTAGGTAAATAGTTAAAAATATTTGCAAATAATTATATATCGAACTATTATAAAAATTTGAACTAATTTATTAAAAACTATCAAACTGAACTCGAATCAAATTAATAAAAAAACTAATTAAATGATCTAAACTCGAACTAAAATCAAATCCAACAAATTTTAAAATTTTCTTATAGAATGATAGCATCAAAGATTTCAATAAAAATAAATAAATAAATGACATCAGTAGTATCACGAAAAAATTGTCATGATAATTAGGACCTCGCGAGTCCCGCCTACGTACACTGTCTGCATACATGACCTATCCATTAATCAAACAAAACATTAAATAAAAGCTGCTTTTTTTTCTGACAGGTGAACAGAAATCACGCACCTCTTTTTTTTTTATTCTTCTTCATTTCAGACTTCAATTAATTTCATCTGCTTTTTCCTCCAGAGCTCTACTGCTCTAGCATATCATCTCATTTTCTTCTCTCTTGAAACCATCTCCATCTGACGAGTAAAAGTAGAACAGAACACAAAGTTAACATACTGTTCTACAATAGTGGAGATCTTTCTAGCACAGTGAATAGAACAAGGTGAGTATTACACTTTATTATCTATATAACATTATAATTCTATAAGCTCTGTTTATGTAGTACACTTTATGTTGGTAGTTGTATCAGTATGTAATATATTTAGTTTCTACAGTAGATAAAACGAAAGAACTAGTCTAAATAAAAAAAAAAAATCAAAATTAGGTCAGCCAAATTTTTTTAACAGTTGGGACTCAATCAGGGGTGGATGCAGGATTTTGATCAGGGGTCAATAATCGGATTCAGTAGCTTATCGGATTTAAATCCATTAACTAATCGGGTACTAAATAAAAATATTAAAATAATATCTTTATATATTAAAAATAATAAAAAAATAAAATTAATGTAATAAATAATCATAGCAATAAAGAAAATTTTCTTCTACAAGATTTTATATTTTAAAAATTTTACATAATTTTTTCATTATCCGTGATATTAAATATTTTTTCTCAATAAAAAATAATCTAGATAATCTAGGGAGGGGTCAGAAATTTAATTCAGGGGGTAAGATTAACAAAATATTAATCTAAAAGCACTATTTTTCAAAATCACTATTTTTCAAAATCCAGAAGGGTCAACTGACCCGTGGCGATAGCTATGTCCACTCAATACTTTCAATTTCATGCCTTTGAATTAAATGCACCAACTTTTTTGAGATGTACGCTGAATGCCCAAAATAAAATGGAAGGAGGGTTAAATGCCTTCTTTGAACCCTTCTTTTATTTAATAAAAAAGCACTGCCTAACCTGACATTATATCCTGGTGAATGTTATACAATATTGAGCGTTGATGTTTTTGTCGCCAACTACAACAAACCTGTTCAGTTTTTCTAATTATAATCTGTAGTTGCGTCGAAACCAATCGAAGCATCTAAATGTTACGTTTATTTTGTGACTGCTTGCAAAGAATTTGATTTAATTGGTTAAGGGTAATTTAGTCAGTTTGCATTTCTAAGTTCTAACTTCTAACCATGAGGCTTTGTAAATAACCTCGACCATTATTTGGAATATATTGTGGAGACCAACTTCATTGGCCTTTGATGTACGTGTAGCAAAGTACTGGACTTTGTTTCACCAAATTCCCATGTTCTTTCTCCATTTTATTTACATTCTGGGAATTGGAATTTCATGTACCGGGACTTGTTTCACAAAACCTTCACCCGACCAAAACTCGAAGAAACAGAGAACATGAAGCAACTCTTTTGATTTTTTTTTTTTATGAAAAACTCTCTTGATTATTTCATTCTCTCTCTTTAGATTTCAGCTGATATGGCGAAGTTTTTCAGGATTCTTTTTCCTAAGTATCAAGAGAGGATGGTATCAAATTACTTCCTATTTGCTTTTCTTTTCATTGGACAAGCTGATGAACTTACCATGTTGTACACATATTTAAACTTTTCTTTTCTTTTTTTTCCCTAAGTATCAAGCTGATGAACTTATCATGCTGTACAACTTTAACCCAAAGATGTTTTTTACATAAATATTTTTTCAACATCATTTCATTCTATATATATATGTCAATGAAAGTCTAAAGTGTGAATTGTGTTCCAATGAAATTTTACTGCAAAAAGTACTATAATGCAGACAATCCCCGCCACGTTTGCACAGCTACTGAAAGATCAAACAGGCACTGCTTTCAGGAAAGCCTCAATATCAAGCCCCTTAGGAAGAATATGGCATGTGGAAGTCAGCCGTATCGGGGAAGAAACCTACTTCACAAAGGGATGGCCTGAGTTTCTAGTAGCCCATGAGGTGCAGATATGGGACATGATGGTGTTCTCTCATGAAGGACAATCCAGTTTATCAGTCGAGATCTTTGACAAGACAACTTGCCTTAAAGAGTACAACTGCAGCCTGTCAGGTAAAAAATTATGCTTAGAGAGATTTACAGGTTGTGGAACTTGGAGAATCCATGATTGATGTTTCGTCTGATTTAGAAACCGGGGTTAAGTTAGAAATTTTGTTATTTCTGTGTGACCTTTATTCCAATTGAAACAGACCTATTGCTGTAGATACCAGTTTGTAGATTCCCTTTCTCAAACTCTTGTTGCAGGAAACCTCATGTTCAATTGCTTAGTTAGAGGATAAATTAACATAATTAGTGCCCCTCCCTACTTAATTAGCCGCATGGATCTTCTGAATTTCGAGCAAAAGTCAGAAAACAGTTGCTGACTCAATTAATATCTACTTTAATGTGGTTACAGATTTTTTTTTTTACAATTTACACAGCAAAACACTGAACATGTTCTCCTTCTGATAATGTACTTTAGCAACAGAGGAGACAAAGTTTGTCTGGTTAGATTGAGCCAGCAAATATCAATGTACTTTAAACAAATGGTCTTGATACAAATTTCAATCTGGTTAGATTGAAACAAAGTTCTTTCTTATAATGTACTTTAAAAAATATGGTCAAATTGTAATTTATTTAATTAATGTATCATTGTTTTCTTCTTCAGGAGGAAGCTCCAGCTATTCTGATACTGGATATGAAGATGGAGACTCTGAAAACACCAGTGAAGGAATTGGCTCTGAAAGTTGTTATCAAAGCTATGAAGATTTCATCTCTTGCAATGCTGCAGTGACTGGTAAAAAAAATAGGATTACTTGTCAAATTTATATAATCATAACTGTACATACCAAATTGAATGACAGTTACTGATTGAATATTTGTTTTATATCTACAATTTGCTATATTTCTGGTACATTGAGCTGACCATTGTATGGAATTTTCATTATATGTTGATTTTCAACTGGAGAACATAGTACACAATTTAATCTCTTTTAGAAGTGTAAACTACTTCGCATCATCTGATGTTTTTTGCTTATATCATTATTCATTACACAGTGCCGGACGCCACTATACCAAAAGATCTAAAGGATGGAAAGAGCAAGAAAGGTTTGCCATTTATGAATGAATGTAATGCATTATTCAATTGAGAAACTAAATAACCTGAAAAGGGAAAAATGGTGATCAAAATGGATTCGAGTCAGCATTAACCCAAATTTTAGTTGTACAATTGCAGATAAAATTGGTACATGGTATCAGTGTGAAGCAATTGGTTCCATTCATCTTATTATTAATTTATTCAAATTTGTTAATAATTATGCAGCAAAGTTATCTTCTAATATGGACAAGAAAATTGAAAGTTCAAACGCAATGGTTAGCATTGTCAATTGGAAAGACAAAATAAAGAACCACAGGTCTGAAATTAAGAAGAATATAAATTCAAATGCATTGCTAACAAAAGGACCTGCGTTATTCAAGACCATCCGTGCAGGATACAACTTCAACTACATGGTAAGTATACTCATCTTCTTCTTGCAATTTTCAGAATAAAACAAATAAGCAAAATACAATCAGTTAATGCTCTTCCTGGTATTGATAATCTTTCTCTTGTTTCATCCATTTTCTTTGTTTTCGGGGGGTTGCGTGTGATGTGAGAAAATTTGGTAATTTCTGCATTGACTCTTTTTTTTTTTAACAGCCCCTGAAGAAGGTCTTTTGTGACAACTCCAAATATCAACTAACTGAAGGCAAGGCCACGCTTAGGAATGACAAGTTAGAGGCATTTACTGTGAGATACAGGGTTTGTGGCGCCTACAATTTTATTGGGAAGGGATGGAAGCAGTTCTGTGCTGCAAATGATGTTCGTAAGGGTGACTGTTGTCTGATAAAAATTATTGGTGACAATGAATTTCTTGTCAGTTTCAAGCGCCGCTAGCCAGTCGCAGGTTGTAATTGGTATTAATTCTATGTATTTTTATCTATTAATGTTGTGCGGACTTGAAGTACATTGATCTATCCATATATATATATATATATATGGATTATAGATTTCTATGTTTTAGCGTTTCATATAGCTAGGTATATATGTTTCAGATTTTCAAATAGTGTCAGTTGAGGTGTGCTTTGTACGTTGCATGACAAACTGATATCTTGTTAACATTTAGTTTGTAATAGCCATCTATTTAGTTAAGTTATTGATTATTAGTGCAAAAAATAATTAATTGAACTACTACTATGGAATCAAATTAATTGAGCATACAAAGAGAGTGTGGTGCGACAACACCCAGATACATTTTGTTACTAGTTTGTATGACTCATAATTAAGTCAGATACTAACAATTGTAGCACGAATAAACGGAAAAAAAAAAAGGAAAGAAGCAAACTTTTTAGTCTTATTTTTATGCTTGTGCTTCTCGTGGTTGGTGGGCCAATGGATTGATGTTGGGCTCACTATATGCAAGGTTTATAGGAGATATTGAAATTGGTGGGGGCTTTAGCATCTGAAAAACAAACCCCATGCCATGTGTGAGAATGCATATTCTCTGTAGGGTTTTTTTTATCCGAAGGGATTTCAAATATCAATTTAAATGGGTAAAGTTAGTCTGAATAGCGCAAGTTAATCTGAATGAATATGAAAAAGTTTAAATATGAATTTTAATGCGTGAAAGATTTATTATTATTAAATTAAAAAAAATGATAATTAATCAAATGATCCCGATACAAAGTGCACCCAAGGGTGGATGTAGGATTTTAGTCAGGGGAGAAATTATCGGATTGTAATAGTTTATCGGGTTCAAATCCATTAACTAATCTGGTACTAAATAAAAAATTAATTATTGAATATATATTCTTACCTAATAAAAAATTAATTAAAATAATAACATTTTATATATTAAAAATAACAACAAAATAAAGCTCAATTAAGTTGATGAAGAAAGTTTCCATCTACGGAATTTTATATTTTGATATATTTGTATAATGATTTCATTATGCACGATATTAAATATTTTTTTCTCAATAAAATTAATCAAACAATCCAGAGGAGCAAAAAAAAATTTACAAAGAAAAATAAATTACTGAAAATTTTACTGAAATTTTTTTTTTCAAAATTCAGAATAACTTCTGATATACACTGCATCCGACCTGAGTGCACCACTCTCTCAAGAAAATAAGAGCATCAAAGATACGGTTCTCCAAGGGTGGAGGTATTGATGTGATTGAACCACAATTATTAGCAACTGGGCTTCTGGGCCGAAAGTACTACTCATCAGTTCAACTGAATACTAATGGATACGGTCTCAACTCCCAAGGAACGCGCCTGGCAGAGAGGATGGAGTAGGTTTTTCAAGTGATTTTGTTCTGTTCTTCTCTCTTGTCAACTTGTCATCATATATGCCCTGGATTGAGCTGCCTGCCTGCCCTCAAATCTCAATGGCCATGCCTCATCATGTGGGTAGAGTAGGCTGGCTCTTCACATGCTTTTTTGGAGACCACTGTTTTTCGGAACCAGATCAGCTGTCGCGCGGCACGGTGCGGCGCAGCACGTGGTCCGTTCGATCACTTCGAGATTCGTGCTAACTCGAATCTTAAAGTATTAACACGAATCTCAAAGTGATCGAACGGACCACGTGCTGCGCCGCACCGTGCCGCGCGACAGTGGATCCGGGTCCCTGTTTTTCAAGATTTTGCTTCCCAGCAAATAAGCTGTTTTGAGTGGAAAATATGAGCCGAGCTAAACTGAGTTCGTTAAATGTTTCATTCTAAAAAGCGTAGAATAAATTCAGTTTGTCACTATTTGCACTAATTCACGAGCCAAAATATATGTATTGACTTAGTTTGATATTTAAATTTGATGCATCAACAAATTATAAGATTGATACTTCTATAAAATTGGTAAAAAAATTGGTATAAAAATGATATATCAATAAATTATGTTTTCAGTAATATATTTACTTCATTAATTTGGAGTAGGTTGTTAAAAAAAATCGAGTCAAATATACGAATCGAGCTATGAGTGAGTAAGAGAAGTCGCTGAGATGATGAGAGAGATTATCGGGTTGAAGTTTGATAGAAAAAAAGAGCATATAGATTATTATTATTCGAACTAAGTCGAGTCACGTACTGAGTTAATACTAACTTATATTCAGCTTATTTAATTGCTAAGCTAAATTAGCTCGAGGCTGAGCTGATTCCGAACTGAACCATGACCCGAGGTTTTTTATGCAGTCCTACCATCAAGGACAGATTACCGTTAAGAGGTTTGGCAGCTTTACATATTGACGTTTAACGATAGTTTTTAGTGCTACCTTGAGTTACTGCATGGGAAGCCTGAAGAATTAAAATCTCTTGAAAAAATAGGATTCAGTGACTTCAGGAAAAAAAAAATCTCTTGAAAAAAATACAAACGTTATGAAAGGCAAGCAACAACCTTTTTCTTTGTTATTAATATTTTATTTTATTATACATTTTAGACTCGTTTGAGAGCACGAGCATCCCAAATTGCAACTTCTAATTGCTGAACAAGTTCGAGAGTACATGGGTCCCAAATTGCATTTTGGAAGAGTTCAATGATAATTCAATTTATAATTAGTGGAGAAATTGAATTAAAAATTTTAATTGTCACATTATCAATTCAGATATTAAATGCGAAAAAAAGTTAATCATCTGATAAATTACTGAACTTTGATATTTATTCATATTTGATCACTAAATTTTTATTTATCCATTTGTAGTCACTAAATTTTGATATTTATCTAAATTTGATCACTCACATTAGTTTTTTCATTCAAAAATAATTAAAATAAAATTATATTTGTGGCCAAACATAATTAAAATGAAAAATGAATAAATAAAATAATATTTATTTTACCATTAGTTTTTTAAACTATTTTTACATGGAAAAACTAATAGGAGTGAATAAATTTGGATAAACATTAAAATTTAATGATTAAAAATGAATAAATGAATATTTAGTGATCAAGTATGAATAAATATTAAAGTTTAGTAACATATTAGAAGTTTAACCAAAAAAATGATGGCATAAACACTCAGATCGAGGTAAATTAATTGGACAATGTACTTCCCGTGGGAGAGTGTAGTAGTGTTATAAAATTGGGACGGGTCGGGTCGGGTCGGGACGGGTCAACGGGTTAGAACGGGTTCATTTTGGCGGGTTTGGCCGTGACCCGTCCTAGACCTGTTGGGTCGGACGGGTCGGGTCCAAGGGTGGGGCAGGTTGTCCTTATTTAATGCTAAAAGATGACGTTTTTTTTTCAAAATTCAAATAAATTCTAAAAAAATTCAAAAAATTCAAAAATAATTATTAAGAATATTAAAAATATATAAATATAATATATTTTGACAAAAAAAAATTTTCCCCACATTTTCTCGTATTTTCCCATATATTTTTTATTTTTTTAAATTTCCCAGGTTACCGGGTATAGGGTCGGGTTTGCACGGGTTTCCTGGGTCGGGTCGGGGCGGTTATCACGGGTTGGGCGGATCGGGTCAGGTCGGGACAGGTCCAAAACGGGTCGGGTCGGGACAGGTCCAAAACGGGTCGGGTCTAGCACATATTTTTTCAAATTTTTTTGTCCGTGCCCGTACTAGATCCGCCGATTCTAACGGGTCACGAGTCTGACGGGTTTATGCATGAGTCGGGACGGGGCGGGTTGCGGCCACGGATTCGGCCGGTCGAATCTGACCCGTACGGTTTTTTTTAAATCTAGAGTGTAGAACCAAAATTATCGTATACAATGGAAGTTTGTGAGCCTTGAATCTCATGCATAAATAAAATTGTTGGTAATAGTTGGATTGGACCTAAACTAAAGGCTTAATTATAAATTTAAAAAAGAACTATTTCGAGAGACTGAATTATGATGGGCCTCTAAAACCATTTCAATGTGGATTGATCAAAAATCCATGCAGTCAGAATCCAAATATTCAGAAAGCAATTGGTTAAACCATTTATCCCAAAGTTTCTCCTAAGATTTAACTAATACCCTCAACCCGGCCAAACAGTAATTAACAATATCTTTGCTACAGTTCAAAATTTAGAACTACCAAGTTAGTTGATCTTTATTGTTAATAAATATACAAATTGGCAACTTCTGTTAGTGCATATCAAGGAAACAATGTGAACTACAGTATATTGCTAGCTCATTGGTCATGACATTTCAATCCTTCTTTTGTTTACATGAACATCTAGAGCACACAATAGAAATTGAGATTGATCTCATTCTAATTTTATATTAAAGTAAATAAAGAAAAGTAAATGCTATCCTAAATTTAAAATAAGTAAATCAAGAAAGTTTAGCAAATAGAAAGTATGTAGAGTTTTCGGACTATAATTAAATACTAATGCTATTTTAATTTCAAATCAAATTATTATCTTCTGAAACAATTATAATAGATGGCTTATCAATTCTAATTTAGAATTTGCCCACCTTTATAGTGCAATTTCCTAGAGCAAATTTTATTTTGTAGTATAATCTAAATACACTAATTTTGTGATTCACCGGATTATTTACTCAAGTTATCAAATCTAATAATGGACTCAACAATAAGATTCAAATCTGGGACCCCAAAAGTACTAAGGCATCTAACGAACTATTTTTTTCTAAGTCTCAGTTTGGGTCAGACAATTTACTTCTCATTTCAATACTTAATCTCAAATGATTTTACATACAAACATTCAATTGATCAATTTCTATAAAAGTTTAAGTATGTGTCACTACCTAAATAAGCAATTCATCATCTAATTCTTCAGATTATACACAAGTAATTCACAAATAAAGATTAATTCAAAGCAATCATTGAAATAATAACATAATTTGAATTAAAATAATAAAAGTATCAATTATATGTCCTAAATCGTAGAAGATGGTAGTTTAGTCTTCCATGAGATAATAAATAATAGGAAAATAAAAAAATGATACACATGAGAAAGAGAAAATAAGGGAATATGTTTAGAGAGAAAGAAAAGAAGTTTTCTTCTTTAAATTTTAAAATTTTCAAGTCTTCTATATTTTTCATCTATTTTCAGGTGTCTTTCGATTATGAGGCCCTAAAGATTGTGTTTTTCTCATTGTCTGGAGTGAAATTAGCCTAAAAATATTAAAAAACTCTCAGCGGTTCACTCAAAAAGTGTAAATAACTGTCAGACGATCAGGATGAAACTGTCTCTGCATTAGACTGTGTGCAGTCCGCACCGAGGTCACACGAGGCCCAATTAGCTTATGAAGTCCATTTTTGTCGTTCCTTAACCGTTCTTACTCCAAATCATGTCTAATTTATTTTATTTCTTTTATCCTGCATTAAATATCAAATTTTAAGTAGTAAATTGATATTTAACTCTAATTTAATGACACTAAAATATTTTAATCAGATTTTCTAAGTTCAATCCTAACAAATTCTCAAATAATTATATATAAATTGGCTCTCATCAATTGAATCGATTGGATTGGACAAATCAAACGGATTAAACTTACAACTCCTACCTTTTTTATTTATTAGTTATCTACTCTTTTTACATTTTAGTTTGTTTTATCATGACTTTGATTGTGCAATTCTATTTTCCTATCCTACATTATGAATTATCATCGATGTGACAGTGAAGGAACTATCCTGAACTGTAAAGAATTTATGGGAAGAGACCAGAGGGGAAATGTTAAAAGGGTAATGTCGGTCCAAACATTTTTTTCATGAAGCTTAAATGTTAAATTATTTATGAAAAAAAATGTTTGGACTGTGGACCGGGTTGAATTTTTCCGAATTTGGTCCGCTTAGATTTGTCTCGTATGGACCGTGATGAACAGTGAACAGTGCCGATCCGTGGCCCGAACAAGATCGGACGGACCCGTTTGCATAACACTAAGTAGAATACATATAATTGATGCGAATGATTCGAATTTGTAAATGCTGATGACAATTAACTTCGAGAAATGTTCTTTGACTAATGACTATTGATGTAAATGATTTGAATCTGAGAAGTGAAACACACGATACAGATTAGCATAGATTCAATGGTCCGAGTTAGAACTGTTCAAAATGAGAATTTTGATCTAATTCATTTTAAGTACTCTACAGATTGGACTCTCATAGATTGAGACGGGTCGGACACAGAGCAATTTGGTCCACCCATGATGGATTCACATGGATTTTTTTCTTTTGTAATTTTACAAAACTGTAAATAAACGTAGACTAAGTGAATTTGAATGAAGATCGCACCATAAGCAGTTTGATCTGTTATAGCGAATTAATACGGAACGATATATCCCTAGACTAAATGACAAATATAATATGTAGTACTAATCACAGTTTGTTCTGTTATTTTCTTTTATCAAAACTCCGGTGGTGGACTGATGATAATTTGATAGCATTGACCTGGCATGCAGTTGTAATTCATTGCACTCTTTTGTATACCATTTGTGACACGACTTCTTATTAACCTTAAATCAACTATGTAATTTGTCCTTAAAATGTTTGATTCATTTTAATTTTCTTAGTGCGTTCATATAGACTTTACATTGATTATTTACATTTGTCTAAATTGAAATGAAATATTATCCTCAAAAAGATGGGTTATCACAATTTATTATAGTCTCGGATGGGTTAACACAGTTTGAGTCAATTCTTGATGACAGATTAGAGCGGTCCAGGATGAAAAAAATCATGATTTATTTATCAACTCATCGTAGGATTGAGCGGTTCAAAATGAAAAAATTCTGACTTATTTACCAACTCATCGTAGGACAGCAAGAGGGAGAGGAATTGATTAAGGCTCTGAGCAATTACAATAATAGTGGTGCTTGAATGCTTTTTAAAAAAGATTATGTATTTATGTTCTTTAATTATTTTTTGTGCGGCGAGAAAAATACTCTATTTATTCTTGCATTAGCATGTTTACTAGTTTGTTTTTTTAATCAAATTATCATTTGACAATCGTTGTTCAGTGATACTTCTCTAATATTTCTTATTCAAGTTTTAATGAGTATAATTAGTTTCTTGTTATGTATTTTGAGTAAAAATGTAGGAAAACATGCTTCTTCTTTTCTTCTTATTTTTTTGTTTCATTTTTTACTATACTTTTAAGTTTTTTTCTTCATTTCATTGTCATTATTCTCATCATTACTATCAGTATTATTATAACTATTAGTGTCATTGATTTTTTATTTTCAAAATCTTTGATCTCTATGATTTCGGATTGAATTTTATTTTTACTCTATCCCAATTTATTGAGATTTAAAGACTTTGTTGTTTTTCTATTCAACAACATGAATTGATGATATGCTATAGAATAGTTTTCTTGTCTTGAACCCAAAACTAAATAAATACTCTCAAATATTTCATTAGCCGCGGAGAGATTCAATTTCACTGGTTGACACTTTGACTATTAGGGTAAGTCTTTAGGGATAATGCAAGGGGACAAATCAATGAGGATTATTACCGGCCTCCAAAAAAATAATGCTGATTTTGTAACTATTATTATGACCTTCATTTTTTTTTCCTAAAAAACAAAAACAATTGTACTATGAATGAAGGGAAAAGAGGAAAGAATCAGAAGGTAAGTCATATATGTATGCGTCATTGCGTCTGCCTCTTGTGGTTAGTGAGCTATTAAATTGATGTTGGGCTTCAGTATATGCATGGTCTGGGCTTAGCATCTGAAAAGAGTAGACAATGCCCATGCGTTGAGGACTTAAGGTATTGAAGGGTGGGGATCACTTGATAATGGGTTATTTTAATAATTTTGATAATAGATTTTAAAATAAATATAAAAAATCTTAATAATAATTATATATATATTATTCTATTTATAAATTGATAATTTTTAAAATTTATATAATTTCATTATTATTTGATAGTTCATCAAAGATCATCAATTTTTTATAATGAATATACATAAAATTTTAATCATTTTTAATGGACTATATATGATGAAAATTCATAAAATTTTAAACACAATTAATCTATAAGTAAAAAAAATCATATATCAAGTTTTATTTATTTTTAAGATTTTTTAATATTTATTCTAAGAAAGGGATCCCTTGACATTGAGTTATCTTGACAATCTTAATAATGAGTTTTCAAATAAATACAAAAAATCTTTAAAATAGAAAATAAATTATAAAAAAAATCCCTTCAAAATCGTCATTGATGGATATGAAATGATAATGAAATTATATGAAATTTCAATCACCATTAATTTACAAAAAGAAGAACATATTTGTAATATTTTTTTCTATTTTTAAATTTTTTAAATTTATTTTATAACTCATTATCAAGATTATCAAGATAGTCATTGTCAAAATAAGTGATCCATTCCCTTGTTCTAAAATTCATCGTTAATATTGTCAAAATAACCCATTGTACCAACTGGGCTTCTGGGTCGAAAGTACTTCCCATCAGTTCAACTAAATACAGAGTGTGTCGAGGAATGCGCCAGGCTGAGAGAAGCGAGATACCTTCCATTTTCCCATAGATTTTGTTCTATTCTCCTCTCTTGTCAACTTGTCATCATATAAATTAACCACTTATCCTGGATATTAAGCTGCCCCTCTATGCTTGAATGCTTCTATTCTATGTCATGCCTCAATCATGTGCAATTTGGTTTTAATTTTCCTAATAAAGACTAGTGAAGCCCTTTTTCTTTGATAATTACCCGTAGGAAACTACTGAAGCCCTCATTTCATTTCCAACAAAGAAAGGACATGGAAAGGACAGCCGCTGCCCCTGCAATGATACCTGTCAGGCCCTTTTGCAATGATACCTGTCAGTTTTAATTTCTCCTTACTTGCTGTTCCCCTCTATGTTCCGTATAATATCGGCTTAGAAGTTCATCTTTCTCTTTCCAAATTTAATTTATTTTCCAGTGGGTGACCGATTAATCATGGTCAGAGTTGGGTGTTCTAACGAGGTTTTCAGGCCACAATTTGTTACTGAATTACAACCTGCTGATCTCGATAAGCTGGTAATTTTTGCTGGTTCCTTTTTATAACTTTCTGGGTGATGATAGAGCATGTAGAGCTTGTATGTAGTTTTCATGATCTTGGATTACTCTATTGAAATATTACTGCACACAAATATTGTTTCAACACATATGCAAAACTTTCTTTTTCTAGTTTCAGTACATTATATCAGTCGGCCATGATCAGCTTCAAAATAACATATTATGTAACTATATCAACCAAATCTATTTTCTCCTTTCAGAAAATTCCTTCCAAATTCATGATGTACATGGAAGATGAAAACATGAGTCGTCCGGTTGTAAGTGTTTTGAGCCCTCTACGGAAAACTTGGATTATCAAGTTAATTCAGGATCGCTCAGAGACCTTTCTCAAATGTGGTTGGCCTGAGTTCTCCAAGTTCCACAACTTAGAGGCAGGCTTTAAGCTGGTGTTTCGGTATGAAGGCAACCTGGTTTTCACTGTGAAGGTGTTTGATTGCAATGGATGCCTGAAAAATTACAATCAAGATGCACGGGCTAGTCCCAGGAGAACAGGATTCAGTGAGTCCAGACAGAAATCTCCAGAAAAAAGTGCAAGCGTTATGGAAGGCAAGCAAGAATACATTTTCTTTAAAATTAATGTTTTTCTTTCATCTTATTAATAAATTTTGGACAGGTTTGAGAGTTGATGATATTGTGGATCTGGATGAGTATTCTTCTGATTCTGAGAAAGAGTAGATCAGCAGGGAGGTTGCTGGAAATGGGGACCTTTGTGTAGTTTTCCAGCTTTATAGCTGCTCTTGTTATATGTTATCCTATTTTTTTTTTTATTTCTGGTTATGTGAGGAAGCTTTAATATGTCTTTGCTCTATTTATATCTGTGATGGGTAGTTGATGAGTATGTAAACGTTATATAGTTTCATTTTGGTTAACCTACTCTTTGAAGTCACTACATTAAAAACATATATATCTTTTTTATTTATTTTGAAATTCATTGTTATAATTATTGAACGTCTTGCCCCTTTACTATAACATAACATAATGTCAAATGAAACAAGACAAATAATTTCCAGAAAACACAAAGGAAGTATGGATAAATCAAATATAGATTATTCAGATATTCTGGATCAATCCAAAACAACATCTAAACTTCAAAATTATTTCACTTTATTGAACTCTTTTCCTCTTGAGCTGAAGTGCCATCATTTCAGCAGGCAAACATACTCAAAGAAAGCATAACCTGGTGTTGAAGAAGAAGCCTTTATGTCATGAGCGCTCCAATACTCGAAATGAATTCCAGACAACACCGAAATCCTATGTCGAGAAGAGTGTTAAGAATGCCATTTCTACATCTCATTTAACTCATGAAAGAAGAATGAGATATTACAACATTCATAATTTCATGGTAATAATCTGTTCATTTTTATTCCTATTATTTAATTAAGTGAGGTTATCACTTTTCCAGTGAAAACCCCTCAAAATCTAGAATCTTGTAGAAAGTGGCTCCCCTTCAAAATATAAAACACTATGACTGTGACTGCAATGGTGCCGGTGCCGGTGCCGGTGATTGGATACATAGAACTATAGACTACAAAATGGTAAGTAACTGAAAGCATAACTGCTCAACAATGTATAATAAAGAAAGGAACATTACGGTATGAAAAAAATGCCACATTATCAAGTTGACTTTCTCAAGCAAAAAGAACCAATAATAAAATACTAGGTTTATTAGTGGCCTTTTTAGGATGGTAATTTATATTACAAAAACCATTAAAATGGAATCAATTTATATCGGCACTTGCATGTAATTAATCTTTGTTATTTCAGCCTTTTCCAAGAAAATTTGGCTCGACAGCTCCATGTAATTTGGAGAAAGGAGAGATTACAGTCAAGAATGAAAAACAAGAAACCTGGAAGATTCAGTTTAACACTACTTCTAAATACAATAGCCTTTGCAGAGGATGGAGATATTTCTGTGAGGAGAACGACATAGAAACTGGTGACAAATGCATTTTTAAGATCACAGCCCGCAATGAAATACTCGTATGTGTCTCTAAGGCACTGAAATAATCTTTTAAGGCACTAAAATTGATGAGGCAATTGATGTTGAATCTGTCATAATGCAAATTTTGATTCAGGTTTGCATTAATGAAATCGTCTTGTAGAAAGGCTGCTACTCATTTCAGTAATTAGACAGTAGTTGCCGCTGAATCTAAACTTTATGCCATTGCAGCAAAATTTGGACATGAACCTCTGTTTTCTCTTTATACCGTTTGCTTGTGCCGGAAACAAATTCAAGTGTTTGCTTTTCTTTTTTGGTTTAATGAACCAACTTTTTTTTCATTTATTATGAAACTGATATAAGCTTGTATTCTTGGGCTTATATAAGCTCAATTGCTCTTTGTTGCCAGCTCCGACTTGTGCAAGTGCCTTTTTTTTTGTTTAATTAAATATCGCTATAGACACCTTTCGACCTGAGTGCTTTTATAATTTTGAAATATGCTAAAATATAAACTAATCGATCATCATCTCATAATTGTCCTCAAACATGCTGCAACTCATTCAAAGCATTTTACTTTTGCTTGCATTTATTCTTATTTTTAATCAATAGATACTTGCCATGTTTCAAGTCATATGATCCGCCTCAAATCCGGTTTGATTAAATTCGGATAAAAAAATCTTGAATCATACCCGTGTAAAATAATTAATTATTTTTATATAATTTTAAGTAATAAAATATTAATTAATTTATAATTAATCTTAATTAATGTATAATGAGTGTATATTTAAGCATTATTTAGTACTAAATCATAAAATTACTTTAAAAAACATAATTAATCCGGTCAGGTCGGGTTGATCCGATTCGGATTAAAAAAATTAAACTCATACCCAACCCATTTATCTTTGAGTCATATCGGATTGGATCGGATCAATAATTGACATTCATAATCTATCATCTAAGTATTTTGTATTATCTACATGCTCATTTCTATTTTCCATTGCTAAAATTAGATGCATGAAATATTAAACAAAATTATTGAAATACATTTATAACACGTTTTATTCCATTTCTGCCAATTAAATTATACAGTTAAATTGAATTTCCTGTAAATCTTTTTGGTTGCATTTAAAGCACTATCCTTTATTTGCATTATTTAATCACTTTGTTAAATTATATATCCGTACTACTTTTTCTTTCCCTTTTCCAAATTAATTAGCTTATCAAGATTCAATGACCAAAAAAAGGGCATGAAGATTTTGCTCGTTGCCAGAGCTGACTAAGAGTGACATAACTAGTATTTCAATTATTTCAGTTAATTAGTATCCATATGGTCTAGAGGAGCCTCTGACTTGAGTTATTTTATTATTATCAGTAGGAATGCCTACAATTTCCAGGTTTTGTATCAGTAGGAATGGTCTAGAGTAAGGTTGCAAACGAGTCGAGTCGAGTCAAGTTGGGCTTAACTCAAGCTCGGCTCATGAAAATTCGAGTCGAGTCGAGCCGAGCTCGTGAAACGGTTCGAGCTGAAAAACCTAGCTCAAACTCGGCTCGTTACTATTCGAGCTAGCTCGTGAGTTAGCTCACGAGCCAATGCATGTGCGTTAACTCAATTTGATATTTAGATTTAATACATCTACAAACTATAAAGTTGGTATATCTAGAAGATTGGTATGAAAATTGATACAAAATTGATATATCAACAAACTTTTTTTTCAATGACATCTTCGCTGCATTAATTTGAATGGATGGACCAAGAAAAAACTATCGAGTCAGATATACAAATCTAATTATGAGCGAGTAAGAGACATCTTTAAGCCGCTGACATTGTGAGATGATGAGAGAGGAGTTATCGGATTAAAGTTTGACAAAAAAAAATATAAAAACTATTTTTTATTCGAGCTAAGTCGAGCCATGAGCCGAGCCGACCCCAACTCAAACTCGGCTCAATTAACTACCGAGCCAGATTAGCTCAAGCCCGATCCGAGCCCGAGCTGAGCCACGAGCCCGAACTTTTTTGTGCAGCCCTAGTCTAGAGGAGCCTCTCCTTTTCTCTTTTTATCTCTTTGTTCAATTTTGGTCTGGTCAGTTTCCTGACAAAAGAGCAATGGCCATTTCTTTTTAGTTATTTCTTCTATTTTTATTTATTTTAACAACTAGTGTTACGACATCATTACGGCTGGATGAGAAATTTTCTTCCAACAACTGTGCCTAGTTGGCTACGCACCAAGTGTTGAGAACATGTTTACTCGCAAAAACTAAAGATATGTCACTGTTGTAGGGAACTTTTTTGAGTATCCATATTGTAAAATTTATAGTGGTGAGTTCCTCTCATATGAACAAAATAATATTACAGACATTATTTAGATTCAGAGCGATCGTTTATTATTTGAATCTGAACAACTGCAAAATTTATAGTACCACATAGGATGTGAACTCACTTTTTCTAGTTTCAATAAAACATAATCCCTTTTTATTATTTTTAAACAAAGATAGTGGTTAGTGACATCGGCTCAAAATAAGTGCTAAATTGTTTTGTTTCTAGCTAAGTCCGTTTTGTTTTAGTGTTGACAGGAACTTTTATTCACTACTGCTTAACACCGTGCAACGCAACACTTGAGTCATTCAATTACTTTAAGATCGAACGGCTCACGTGCTGTCGCTCCACTGTACTGCGCAGCAGTGGATCACGATCCATGTTGACAGAATATTCTACTCTAGGTCCGAAATCTGCTAGCATGGGCCTGCCTGGCGTATATCGCATCCGGGATGCACATCGTCTAACACACGGCACGGTTGCAGGCTTGCAGCGCATAGTACGACGTTTAGATTTTCAAGGGTGCATTAAGATTGATGAGGAGGAATCTCAAACTAAATCTCACAATACTCGCATATACATACGTGCCTCAATTATCAGAGGCCACATGCTAGCTGGTACAGTGTGCCTACAATACTGAGAGCTCGCCTATAAATTTTTAAGCTCAAGCAGAATTATATATCATAACTGAAAAATAAACTTGTTCCTTTATATTTTGCTCAATGAAACTAAAAAATCCGGATATCATATAATATTATATGCTAATATTTATCTTTCAACGTTAAAAAATTCAAAAAAATATAATTAATACATTTGAAAAATCTAACTCAGAACTGAGACAAACCACGGCAGATCCGGTCCTGCAGAGCTTGGACATAACATAATACAGTAGAGTTCTCGGCCCATATACACACGCGCACACACCCGATACGCATCAAGTGTCAATTTAACATTTATAACATGGAAAATTATGTGAGATTTAATTATTCGATAATTTTGTAGTTTTTGTAATAAATGAGGAGCTGTTTGTCCGTACTGCTGAGGTTCCTGTTTGTGAAATAAACAAGTTATCACAATCATATCTATACTATTATATAAAGCATCTAAGAATTAGAGGATCTATTTTTTATCATGATAATTTATGGTTATACCAATTTTATCCCTCAATTAGACGGATAATATTTATTTTTGATTGATCGAACGTATGTAATTGCGTCCATTGATCCTTTTTTTCTCTCCATTTCTTTCTATAGTTTTTTTATTTAGCAATCTTGTACATGTTTGGTAAGAAATTAATGATGAAAATATATATTGGAATAATTCACTTTTGTTATCATAAATTCATGAATCATTAACTTATACTGTGTAGAAAATCTCATCAATGTGATTTTTTTATCTTATAATATTTTAATCTTAAAATAAAAGAGTCTGCTGCAACGCACGGGTATATAGCTAGTATCTATAAAATGTACCTCAAAGATTTTCAAAACAAAACAAAAAAAATCGCGCTGGAACAACTACCAGACATGAATTTGCTGCAACTTTATTATTCACTAAGCAACAGCTAAATTATTATATAGTTTCTTCAAATATATATGAATCTAGTATATAATTACTCCAATAAACATGTAATTTTTCATCATTCCAATAAATATTTATAGGATACATCTGGTTGATAATTGCATCCTTTATTCGCACTCGTTATTTGCATTTGCATCCAATATTAAGTGTAAGCACTTTTCAAATATATATAATCTTCAACTTAAATTTTAAAATATATATTTACAACTAAAATTATTTATACTAGATATTGGTTCAATTAAATAAGGGATACAAAACTTAGATCGCCAGAATAATTTCTTACTAATTAAATATATATAATTATTGTGGTTAGTTTAACATTTTTCTGTTCATCCAACAAAATATCGTTAAAACCATCATTGAAAATTCCAAATCGCTTGATGAAAAACTGAATGACTTTGAAATATACACAAATTCGATAAATGCATGTTCTGCTTAAATAGGCACAAAATTGTCAAATAAATTTTCTTTCTTGAAATTTAACATTCAAAATGTCCAACTTACTATGCATATTGCGGAACCAAATATGTAAAAATGATGAAGCTTAATGTAAATTTTAACATTTATGATGAGATTGACTTGGAAGTTTACAGAAAGTATGCACCGGGCAAGTTTTAATGAAAAATAAAAAGAAAAAATTGCAAATGACATAATTATATATTTTTATAACCCAACTTGTGAGACTAACAGCATTAACTAATTAACTGTAAAAGGATCCCCCACTATTACATCCATATATACGTGTGAATGCTTAGGTACGTACTCATAAAATTTGGATTCTATAAGGGTTAGTTTGGCAAATTAAGAAATAGTTTTGAAATAGTGGTAATTTTGAAAGAGTGATATAATAGTATATTTTTGAAAGAGTGGTATTATTGACTATTCGGAAGAGTGAAAATATTGTTTGGTAGTTGTTAATCAGAATAGTTAAAATATAGATAATTATGATATCAATAATAATGATGATGATAATAATAGTAGTAATAATAATGATAATATAATAATAAAAAAAATAATGATCATAATCCATAATAATATAATACAAATATAAACATAATCATAATATAATAATATAATAATAAATAATTATAATATAATAATGATATAATAATATAATATAATATAATTAATTAATAATAATAATAAAATAATAATCATAATCATGATAATAATAATAATAATAATAATAAATAATTATAATCATCATAATAATATAATCATAATTATAATCATAATATAATAATATAATATAATATAATATAATATAATAATATAACCATAATCATAATATAATAATAATAAAATTATAATCATAATCATAATAATATAATATAATAATAATAATAAATAATCATAATCATAATAATATAATAATAATAAATAATTATAATCATAATAATATAATCATATTTATAATTATAATATAATAATATAATACTAAAATCATAATTATTATAATATAGTACCAAACAAAACCTAAATATGGAAGGTCGCAAATCAGAAAAGTTTCTCACAAGTACCTAATTAGAAAATTATAGCATCGTTTAATGAAGTCAAAATAGATGTAGCTGACTCTATTGGAATTGAAGTTTTGATCATATATGAAATACTTTGTATATATTAACTTAATTATTAAGCATTAATTAACTGAACAGCGTTACTGTGTATGTAGTCGGAATTCTCCTTAAAATTGTTTAGCTCAGTTCTAACGAATTGGTTCTTTCACAAATCATGTCAAAAGTCTAAAGGTGACAGAATCCGACCTGATCAGAGAAACTCGTCTAATTTGTCCGGATTTGAACCCAATCTAATTTGATTTAAAAAAAATCAAACTAATTCGACTCGACCTGAATCCGACTTGTCCCAACCCTATCCGAGATCAAATGATATTTAATCCAATCAAAATCTATTAAAGATCTAAAAAAACACAATATGTAAATTAACCCGATCCGACCTTGACCCGAATCTGATCCGATCCGCACAATTACCACCTCTACGCTTCCGGTACAAGATTATAATCTCCTCTATGATTAATTTAATCAATTCTGAATTAAGTTTTCCACTATGTTGATCAGCTCACGCTCTTTCTTTTCAAAAAGTTATCCACTTTGTTGATATTAGCTCAATCTCAAGCATGCCGAATGATAAACATAAACTTTCGGACACATATAGTGCTGTAATTTGCTGGTATGTATGGAAGGAACGCAACAGGAGGACTTTTACAGGCGAGAGGAACCCGCCATGGCTGCTGGTTGACGAGACAGTGCGTGAAATCGAGAGTTGGTATAAGCACTGCTAGTGAGTTTTGAGCTTAAATGTTTCAGATAAATAAGGGAAGGAACATGTTAGAATATTTAGTATTAATTATTTAATTTAGGTAAATCTATAGAATTTTATCTTAATTATTTTTTGATTTACGTATTAATTATTTTTCTTATCTCTTGTAATCCTGTATTATAAATATGTAATATGTAATTTGAGAATAGAATATTTTTTACATTTAATATTATATTTTTATTTTTGAATTTAAAATACCTATCTAACCGTTCAAAATTAATCTCAAAATTAAAACATATTTAAATACCAAATTTCATTGTGGCTCAATTTCGGTTTCCAAATTAAAGCATTTTTTTTCGGTTTCCTATGAAGGCACAATTTCATTCTGGCCCCAATAAAACATTGAAATTTGGGGATGCCTGGACGAATTTAAGATTTTGTGGGGAAAGAAGTAAAATTGTTTCTTTAAATTTTAATATCGTCTACAGAAGCGGCGCTGGAAGTGGTTTGACAATTCTATATAGTTTACTGTTCTGATTCTTCAGAAACCTTCTCTGCAATAAAGATCTTTACCAGCTTTTAGTTTAAACTTTTGTAAAAGAAATTCAACATGCTTAAGAATCCATTACTCGTACATGACAAGAAGGGGCAGTAAGTGCTAATAGACGAGGATTTACCGGGCTAATGAGAGACCATGATC
>CAXKVV010001272.1:0-26586 GCA_964058805.1 Schoenoplectus triqueter
AAATGGGAACTCTTCTAACCAGCCATTTCTGCCATTGCCGAAGAAAGCCACGAAGATACTTGTAGCTGGGACCCATGCTGACAATCTGGGTTACCAGTGTGGTGGTTGGACAATTGAGTGGCAAGGAGATAGTGGCAATATCACAGTTGGTAAGCTAATAAATCTTATTTATTGTACAGGAATTAGTCATCAAATGACCAATCTACTTTAAGGAAAGTTTGGTTTTGGCACCTAAGTATAGCATCTGGTAATTTGGTTGTAGTTGAACCATGGAAAAGTTCCAGGGCTTATTTGAGTCGTGCTACGATAGAAGAGCTTGATTGGACCCGAAAAAAGGTTGAAGGACTTCACTGAGGCAAATGCAATAATTAAAAGAAACCAAAATCAAGCACCATAAATTCAATGTTATAATGTTTATTCTCCTGCATGTAGGGACCACAATCCTAAATGCCATAAAGTCAACTGTGGACCCCACAACTACTGTGATTTATTCTGACAACCCTGACTCAACCGTCATGGGAGAAAATAATTTTGCATATGCCATTGTTGTGGTCGGTGAACCACCTTACACTGAAACAGCTGGAGACAACCTGAACAACCTCACAATCCTTGACCCCGGGCCTGCCACAATCGAGACTGTGTGTGGCAAGGTTAAGTGTGCGGTCATTGTTGTGTCAGGTCGGCCTGTTGTCTTGGAGCCTTATGTTCCATTAATGGAAGCCCTTGTGGCAGCATGGTTGCCTGGGACTGAAGGTCAGGGCGTCGCTGATGTGCTTTTTGGGGATTATGGGTTCACAGGTCGGTTGCCAAGGACGTGGTTTAAGAGGGTTGAACAGTTGCCGATGAATTTAGGAGACTCCCATTATGATCCATTGTTCCCATTCGACTTCGGGTTGACCACTAAGCCAGGGCAAGCAGGGTAAAACTATGTTTTTAATGTTCTTGTCCTTTTTCATTTTAATTGAATGCTTAATATTTGTTAGATTCATTTTCAATACAGCTTTTTTTTTTAATGAATCTCAATAGTCATATATTTGCATATATTAAATTAAGCCCATCTTTAGGCAGCTTCCGTGCATCAAGTATTCTTTTTATAGGTGGACATGCTATAACATATGTGTGGCTATGCTAAAACGACACCAAAGTCCTGACCATTTTTCCTATCTTTTTTTTAGTTTACTTCAAAAAACATCCTTTTAACTATTTTGTAATTTTGACTTTTCTCAGGTATTCTGTAAGTGGTGCTCACAGAAAGATCATTGATGGAATACTTCTCCTAGTGCTGAGCTTGGTCATGGCTTGGTTCCTATAATCAGAGGACTTGCTTGATTTAGCAACTTAGGATAGTTTTGTTGTTTAGTTAAGACTTAAGAGTATAATATAAGATTGATGAGCAAAACAGGAGGTTATATGTAGGTCTTTGGATCGTCCTATTGTGCTGCTAATTTGGAAGTTTTGGATAAATTCTTTTTTTAAATGCATTGAAGTTTTGAACAAATTTCTTACATGTAGGTCTTTGTTCAAATTATCTTCATCTCTCTTTGGTCTTGTCCAAGAGGTGCTTGAAAGATATTAGTTTCATCTAATTATAGCATCAGTCTTGGGTTTGTGTGGATTAGTTCATTATTGCTATTCAGTTTGCACGACTGTAGTTTTTATGAGAGTTGTGGATTTACTAACCCTAATTGAGAGACAAACTTCAATTTGTGTGAATTATGCAATGTTACAACTACTGCATTTAAGCTTTCATTTAGTTTGCTTTAAGTTGTGAGAAATGAAGGAAATATAAACAAAACATGGTGCGCAAGTGGGCTTTTCCGGTCCAATCAGATACAATCATATCGGGCCGGATCAGTCCATTAACCCGGCCAATGGCGAACCCGGGAGAAGAGACGATTGCTCACAATCCCATCGCATCCAATCAATCCAATTAAGCTTCTCTCGCTCCATCTTTCGACGAATGGCGTGCTCCTCTCTCACTCCGCCTCTACCCCAACTCCGCGCGGTTCGTTCACCGCTCACCACTACTCCCCTCACCTCTCACTACTTCTCTCTCTTATTCTCACCATCGAACCGATCTTCTTCTCGTATTGGCTCCGGGCTTTGTCACTCCTGCCGAGCGATGACCACACCGCTTGCATTCCTTGATGCCGGCGCAAGGCCTCCGATTGATACTCAGACGCTTCTCATATCTGGTGCCGTTGTCGCGGCCATTGGACTCTCTCTCTTTCTCGGTCTGAAGGTATCTCTCTGGTCTCTGCAATGATACTACTTATGCTTGGAAAACATCATAATTGAACGGAAGCAATCAAGTTTTCAAGTGATTAATTAGAAAAAAATTGCGAATATCTCTCATTTGGAAATGGCAGCTACTGTACAGTCTGGACTCATGCTTTTAAATTTTACTTTCTGTTGATCGAACCAAATTTTCAAGTGCTTAGTTTCTTATTGTTTGCTTTTTGTTTAGGGGGATCCAGTGCCGTGCAAGAGGTGTGCTGGAAATGGTAAACCAAATTCCTTTTTTCTTAATTTAATTTCCTAAAGTCCAGTAGTTGTTTTGTGTGATAATGTACAAACTATAAAGAACATGATGCTTATAGAAGATAAATTCTTTGATCGAGCCCTGATACCCAAATTTCTACTATAACATGTTTTATGTAATCTGTTTACTGATTTTTTCACTCAAGAAGGTTTAACTTTCATTTCCGTGCATCCACTGTAAGGATAATCAGAGAAAGATCAACCAATTCAGAGTGTAAACATACAATAACATGGCAACATTAGGTAATTTGTTGTTTGTAACATAGCATTTTAATGTAGGTGGTACTAAGTGTGTTTTCTGTAATGATGGTAAAATGAAGTTGGAGAATGGATTGGTCAATTGCCGTGTTTGCAAAGGAGCAGGTACATTTTCCCACATTTACTTTTTACATTTTAATTTGCTCATATAGAATGAATTACAAAACTCTACTTTAGAGCATTTGTACTTGGAAGTTGGAACATATTTCATGAGAATTATATTTGCAACTTGTTTTGTAAAAATGCAAAAAGTTTGAACAAGAATAGCTGCACAGGGTGATCTTTATTTAACTGTCTTAATATTTCACTTGCGTGCTTGCAAGTTCATCTTTCATTCTTGTGTTTGAATGATATGAATTTGAGTTACTAATTTCTGTGGACGTGGGTGAGGAGCACACAATATAAAACTTTTTGGCTTTTTAGTGGTGTAAATATCTTACTATGTTTTCTTTGTCTAATTATATTTTGTAAAATAGACACAGCAGATCCTCTCAAAAGTGGACACATTAATATGATAAAGATTTTTATTATCCAGCTTATGTCTACTAATACCACTAGTGCCGTGCTATTTGTATCAATTTATTACTCTCCTTAGTTTTGCCTCTTTGCTGATCTAGTATGTCTAAAGACTGTTAAAGTTTTTATTTTTATTTTTATTTCAGGGTTGATTTTATGTAAAACCTGTGGAGGCTCAGGTTATTCAAGACGCTTGTAATTTTTGGATGCAAGTAATTTTTTTTAGGTAGCAGTCGATAGACTGCTAATCTTTAATTAAAGAAAATTAAGTTGTTTTACACTCGGCATGTTCCTAAATCCTAATACAAATTTCATAGACTAAAAAGGAACGGATGCAAGTAAAATTTTTCTCCGCACACTTGGGCTAATTTTTTGTTGACGAAGTACATTCAAATTTCAGTTATTACAAGGATAAGTTGAACTACCTTGGGGACTGTAGGCATTTATTAGAAACTAAAAATGAATATTAAATGTAAAGGAACAATATATATGAGTTTATCCTTACAAGTGAATAGCTGAATTTGGTTTGCTAACAGTACTCGATTTAATTCTGTAAAGGTTGGTGATATACGCTCACCGTAATTTTTAGAGCATCCGCATCACATTTAACAATTGATTGTTAAATCTCATTTGACAATTGTCATTTAAATTTCATGAATGTAAAGATTAGATAAAATTAGATAATTGTCTAAATTTGACAGTTCATTTGACAAACCAGATTAACGAAGAAGCAGCAAATTAATTACGATAGTGTCATTTTAACAATTTCATTCTATTCAGAGATATCACTCTTAAAAAATATTATTAATTTTATGATATAATATAAAATTTTACTTTTGACAATATCACTAATGTGAATGCTCTTACATTCATCTAATTTGGCTACCAAAGATAACTAATCGTTCCTCTCACTTTAACAAAAGAACAAACTATTGTATACTTGTAAGTAGGAAGTAGGGTGTCAATGGGTCGGGTCGGGTCATATTATTTTATTATTATTTTTTATCTGACTCGAATCCAACCCGATTAAATTTGAGTCAAAAATTTTTGATCCATATCCGACCCAATGTGTCACGGGTCGATCTGACCCGACTCGTATAGAATAATTAAATATTTATTAATTATTTGTATATAATTTTATAATTAATCTTAATTAGTGTATATTTAAGCTTTAATTAGTACTAAATCACAAAATTACTTCAAAAAATATAATTAATCGGGTCAGATTGATCTGAATCCGACCCGATCTGATTCGGATCAAAAAAATTAAACTCATACCCGACACATTTATCTTCGGGTCATGTCGGATCGGGTCGGATTCAGATCGAGTTAACCTGTCAGGTCGGGTCAATAATTGACACCCCTACTTGTAAGCTTTAGGAACCAATCTTTGTGGTTACTTCTAAAGTATGTATGTTAGTTTTTTTTTAAAGGAAGGGATCACTTGATAATGGTTATCTTGATAATGTTGATAATGGATCTTCAAATAAATACGAATAAAATCTTAAAAATAGAATTTTTTTTATAGATCTGTTCTTCTACTTATAGATTAATGGTGATTCAAATTTTATGTAATTTCATTATCATTTAGTAGTCCATCAAATACCGTTAAATTATAACCATTACAAAATACATAATATTTTGATAAACTTTGATGGACTAGTAAATAATAATGAAATTTTAATCACCATCAATCTATAAGTAGAAGAACACATCTATATTTTTTTTCTATTTTTTCCTTTTTATTTATTTATTTATTTGAAGATTCATTGTTAAGATTGTTAAAATTGTCCCATTGTGGATCCCTTCCTTTTTTAAATTGGAGGAGGAAGAAAGTAATGAAATATCTCTTGTCGCTTCATGATGAGACCATAAATTCTTCTCTGGAAAAAGCTTGACACATTTGTTGCGCAAAATTGACACATTTGTTAAAGGATAAGCCAAATTGACATAAATAGAAAGAAAGAGTTGTATAAGAATTAAGAAAACAAATCAGCTAAGCTGCAGCAAACCGCCTCCATAAAAAATCTCTTTGGTGAGTAGAGGTTAATGATTCGCCTTTCTCCACCATCTCTTCTTTAATACTTCTAATGTACTAATTGTTCTTTAAAATTTGTCACTTCATTCAATTTTTCATTAACCGTTGGTTTTTTTTGTTCCAAAAATAAATTGTTAATGTTTCTTTATTTGAGATTTTTTGCCATGTACTTAAAAAGATAGATTTTGCTTCAACTTTTATAAACTTAAATAGTGATATAATAATTGAAGTCTTGTAAAGTACTCAATAAGTAATATGAGCAGTAAAATCAACACGATAATTTTTATTACAGTTGGAAATATCAAGAAATAATGCTTTTGCTTCTTAAAATCAATTAAATTATTTGAACAAAATGTTTAATTTAGAGTTTATTTGATATTTTGTGTTATTTAGTTTTACATTAAAGAGTTTCTCTTCTTTATTTTCTTATGAATAGGATTATCTTTTTTCAATGAAAATAATTTTCTACGGATTTCTTATGTTCAAAGAAAAAAAAACTATGCTGTGCAAGAAGTGAGTAAGGAACTAAGAATACATAATTTAGTTTGTAAATTTGGAAAACGGCTGGGTCCAATTTTTTTTATTAATAATGAAATAACAATTATAAATCAAAAGTATGACAGTGAAGTCCATTTTTTTTTACAGAAATGATAAATCCGCCACTAAGAAATGCATCCCTAAGTCTGCCTTTGATAATGGAGGACCCAAATCTGTCTTTGACAAAGGTGGATCTAAATTTATTTATTTTTTTGAAAAAGACAATGTATTTTTTAAAAATAATTATAATAAAGTTAAAAGATTATTATAAAAATTAATTATAATAACATAAAATTAATCTAATTAATTAATTTTTTTATATTAATAGAGTTAAAAATAATATTTATAATTAATAGGGATGTCAATGGATCGGGTTCGGATTGAATCATCATTATTTTATATTATTTTAACACAATCCGACTCGTTTAAAATCAGATAAATATTTCTTTGTCCCACCCGACTTGAATAAAATAATTAAGTATTTATAAACAATTTAATACTAATTAATATAAATTATTATATAATTAAGCTTTGATTAGCATTAAATTATAAAACAAATAAAAACACAATAAATGGGTTGGGTTGGATCGACCCATATCCATGATGGATCAAAAAATCTTGACACATATCCGACCCATTTATTCTCGATCACTCCAGGTCAGGTCAGGTCAAATTTTATAATTAAAAATAATTAAATAAATTACATTAGGAGTCGGGTTGGAATTTTCTTTCTTTCTTTTATAAAAGTCTTTATGAACTTTCTTGGTGGTTACAAACTTATGCTAATTTTATAATAATTTTTTAACTTTATTATAATTATTTTTAAATTTACATTGTCTTTCTCAAAGAAAAAAAAAATAGATCCACATTTAAGAAATACGGATCTCAGTTAAATATTTTTCTCAATAAAAATAATTAAATAATTTAGAAAAAGTTAAATTAGCAAAATATTTTTTGACTGAGTGTGCATCCACCCTGGACCATGGTCCAAGTAAACTGTTATACTGTCCAAGTTGGAAGCGAATACAAAAGAATGAACTAGAAAAAAAAAATATAAGTTATAAGTTGTGCTGTCATTTTTATTTCTGTTATTAGTAAAAATATTGGACCCAACTTCATTATCATACTCGTATTTATAATTTTTATTTTGTTATTAATAAAAAAATCGGCAGCTGGGCTCTTTGGCACTTAATTTTCTTATGTGAAAACCATCTCCCTCCGTAGGGTTAGAATCTGCTGCTCGTAAAAGAAACGAACAACACCCTCCGACGATAAAAAAACATCTCAAAAAATACATGCACAAATCTCAAAAAGATCAAATTAACTTGAGCCGTCTGATCTCGACGAGTAGCAGATCTCAACGCCCCTCCGTAAAGGAAAGCGCACTATGTAGTGATATAGTGGACACAATGTTCTAAAAAAAAAAAATCTAGTGGACACAAAAGCGGAAGTTTCTAAATATTCCCATTTGCATGGAAAGGCAATGGCAAAAGCATTTAGCAAAAACATTGCAAAATCATAAAAGTTTCCTTCCAACAAAAGTAAAATTAGAAAATTAGAAAGGAAAATATTATGAACATATTATTATAGGTATTATTGTTGAGTCTTTAGTATACACGTTTTTATACAATACTTTTATTATTTAACTTAAATACTATTAATATACATAATAATTTATTTAAGTTGAATACTAATAATAATAACAATATACAAAATAATTTTGCGTTAATTAATACATTAACATGAAAAAACTTATTTATGTGTATAATGAAGTATGTTGGACAATAATATTAATAATCATATTTATATATCAGCTTCTAATCATAAAAGCATAAATGGCTCCCAATTTATTTTCCTTATTTCTCTTCCCTTTACGTGTAAGGTGCTACCATCACGACAGAATGTAAACGCTAAAAAAAAGCAATTGCTTTATTGAGTTTCGGTCGCTTTAGTTGGAGTCCACTGTCCACGTATCATAAACGATCGGTAAAAATATCTGAGTCAAAAAAATAAATATATTCGGATAAAAAAAAATATTTTTTACTGCACAAAATTTGTTTTTTTTTAAAGAATGAACAGAGTACTTGAGCGTCGGTTAACATTCACCTTGACGTCGCTCCTGAATATTAGACAGTACAAATCACATGATACTGATGTTTTTTTATACCATCTGATTTACGTTATGAGTAGTGTATAATTTGATCATTTTTTTTCATAGACGAAAAATAATTTATCGGACTCGCAATATATTCCTCTTTTCATCTCTAGTTGCGTCTTTTATTTCATGAAACGAAAATTTTACACATCATCTCAAGGGCGGATCATAGTTAGTGTGGACTGGGGTTGGTTGCCCTCAATTTTTTTTTTAAAAAGTAACATATCTATCAAAGATTTATGATTTTTTATAGTATAATTATGATAATTTTATTTTAACTCCTTAAAATTTGAGATACAGAAAGTGTATATAATTTTTTTTAACCTTTTAATTTTAAATTCAAACTCCATCACTATATCATCTACTATACGAACAGTGATGCAAATTGGACGATAAGAAAAGTGATGTAAAATTGATTTGGGATGATAAGTGATGTAAAGAAAAAAAATATGAGTAACAATAATCTTGGACTTGCATTAGTAGGTGTAAAAATATTTTTTCTTGAATTTAATAAATAATTAAACCCAGTGTTGTGAAAATCAGTTAGAACGGCCGTATATGCGACCAAATAATCGGAGGCGGGAATAAAAACGACACATATTTTTATCATTCAATTTTCCCGTATAATTGTTCCTAAGAAATTAAGATGGGTTTAAGTACAAAGGCCTTCTAAAATTGAATATAATAAAATTAATCTATTTTTACATGCTTCTTCTTGTTTGATCTGAATCCCTTTTGAATGATAATTTTGCTTCTAAACTCCGTTAATCAACTTATAATACGGCAATAAATTGCATAAAATTTTACTAATGAACTTATATCAAAGAAATAAGTTAAATTAATTTTGTTTGCTGAGATTTATAAGTTATGAGTATATCTAGATAATTTAACAAAAATACAAAATTATCCGCAAAAAATTCCGATTAATCGGCCACATACCAGATAATTATTAAACGGTATCTTATCCGTCCGACGAACACATGCCGTTATTTAAAAGACTGATTAGATCAAAGAAAAAAAAAATGACAATATATCATATAGGTGTCCGTTTGGAATTCATCCGCTTGTGTAATAATTTTCAGTGATATTATTATTAGTTTATTTCATGTGCTCAGTTGACTGCTGTTCGGTCATGAAACAACTAAACATTTATTTAAGTCAACTGTTCTACCTAGGCTGCAAGAAATATTTGAAGTTCGTAGTTCATTCGTGTTCGATTCGAAAAAAATTTGAAAAAAGTTCGTTCGATTCTAGTTCGAAATTAATTTCAAATCAAACTGATTCGATTCGAAATTATATCGAATCAAACTCAAACCATGGTGAGTTCGTTCGAAATGTGTTCGCGAACTATTTTTGTTTGAATTTGTATTAATTATTTGATTGTTTGAGACTTTGAGTAGTATGAATTTATATAAAATTTATTATTTTTTGTTGAATGAACTTTTAGTTTTGTATGAATTTATATTAAATTGACATTTTTTATATTTTATTCTGTTATTTTGATATGAATTATGGACTTTGTTCACCTAATAATTCTATTTCAAACTATTTACGAATCAAATCAAACAGTTCGAATATTTAACGAATCAAATTTCAAACAATGGTTTGAATTCGAAACTTCCTATCTATTTCAAATCAAACTAGTTCGAAATAGATTTCAAATCAAACTCAAACACAAATCAGTTCGTTCGTGTTCGATTCGTTTGCAGCCCTAGTTCTACCAAACAACGCTTCAAATTTCTTGACCAGATTAACCTAATTTGCGTCACATTTTTTGACTAAACCTGGTAAATCGCGTAAAAAGTTTATAATTAATAAGAGCAAAATGAACAATGTTCGGTCCGTTTTTCTAAAGGTGTCCGTTTTAGGGTGTAAACATAGTAAAATATAATTTTATTTGTGATCCGATTTGAAAAATAATAAAGATTATCTGATTTTTATATCTGAATATCATATTTGTATTCTTTTTGGAAAAATTTTAATGGCTAAAGATACGATTCAGTTATCATCTATACATATCCGTCTGTTTAACTATTATTTGTCAATCTTCAAAATTAATTGAATACATATCCGAACATTTTCATTATATACTTTTTTATTAGATTTTTAGCATACATTATAATTTTAATTAATTTTACAACTAACTTATACTAATGTATCATATTTTTTTTATAATTTATTGATACATTTGAATTAGTAATATAATAATAATAATTAATAATTAATATTTATAATTAATAATTTTATCAGGAAATAGTATGCAATATTTTTTTAGTGATAGATATAATATTTTTATTTAATATTTAAAATATTTATAAATATATATTCATATGATATTCAATTCATATCCAGATATTCGTTGAATATTTGATATATAAATTACAATGGATGTGAATATAATAATACTATTATTAATTCGATCCGTGTACATTCCTACGGATTGGTATCCGCTATTATTTTGGATAAAAGGAGAGTTCTATTATTCTCATCTCGACGATGGAGATTTCGAATTTGAGATATTTTGAGATTTGAATTATTACAAATATTTTGATATTCGAACTACCAAAAAATTGGAAAATTGGATGAAAAAAAATAAAACCCTACTTTAGATCCAAAATAAATAGCAGATTCAGACTCCATTCCTATCGGTCCGCACTTGAAGGGTATGTTTGGATGGGTCAGGAATAGCAGAATAGATACTGTTTTCGGAATATAAATTGCATTTGTGTATCCAAATGTAAATTTACTATTCTTGAACAATGAAAATAGTTGCTATTATGTGATGAGAATAAAATAGCTATTATTTTTCTCAACTCTCCATTACTATTTCCAATAAACAATCCAAATAATATTTATACCGTCCAAAATAGTATCATCTTTTTAGCTAACCTAAAAATCACTATTTTTCTTCATTTGCTATTCTTCTTAAGCAATTTTTCGCACGATCCAAACAAACCCGAAGCGTCCATGTTATTTTTGTGATTTCTCGTTCTCTTGTCATACAGGTGATTTTTATTTTTTTATTAATAAAATAAGCGGCTCTTTCTCTATGGCCCATCCCCTCTGCAACTGATCCCTCGTCTCGCAATGGATTCTTGCGCTTCCTCTCAGTAATAAAACCCTTACCTCGAACGTTGGGTAACTTGTGTTCTAGCCAAGGTACTATCCTTTTTTTTTCTCTATCGGTTATTTTATCTGTTTCTTAATTTGCTTTAAAAATTTGGCACGGGGGTTATTCATGAAGTATTGTACAAGTTCGAGATATTCTTTTACGATAATTAATTAAATCTTGATTAGTTTTTAGAACTCGGATATAATATATTTGTAAAGCCATTTATACGTTCTATTCCAGAACCCCCTTTTTTTTGGGTTGGTACTGATTAGGTTTGAGTTTCTCATGCTGTGTCATTGCTTTTCTTCGTATCTGCTGGTGTGCTATACTTGTAAGGTAAAGTAGGTTCCTTTTTTTTCTTTGCTAAGTTGGCCGTGATTAAAGGACGCTAATATTAGAACAAACTATTGTTAGGTTTTTGGGCGTCTCCCATATTACCAATCTCAAAATTCAATTGGAGAGGAGAATTTGAGATGCAGAAGATGGAGAATCAGCACTCATCGGCAGTGGCTTTTGTTGAGGGAGGGACTCAAGATGTGTGTGATGATAGTTGCAGCATTTGTCTTGAACCGTTCTGTAATAGTGATCCATCTACGGTATTTGTTTAAACTAATATTTGTTTCTGGTGATTTATTTATTTGTTTATGCTGTGAGCAAGTTTTGAGTTGCTTTTATTTGATCAGGTGACTAGTTGCAATCATGACTTCCATTTGCAATGCATTCTTGAATGGTAACTTCTCTTCATTTCCTTCTTTGTTTCATTAATATCTTGATATTTTATTATATATGTTAGAAAAATCGATTTCTGGTCAGAATTTTCTAAGCAATGCACTTAGAGAAGTTTACAAGAACAAGAATACTGTGTAGGAGACTAATAGTAGACCAAACAGTCATTGACCTAATTTCTTATTGATAAGGACGAGAAGTTGAGAACACTGGTGAATGTGGTTTCTTTACCGAACAATGATTTAACTGCTGTGGCAAGACGACAATTGTTGATTTTAGTCAGGGGTATCTTCTACTAAAGTTAGTTTACCAATTGATGTAGGTATGGCATTAGTTGATTTAAGGTTGGAGTATCTTCTATTAAGTTGTTTATGAAATGATCCAGGTGCCAACGTAGTTCTCAGTGCCCCATGTGTTGGCGGCCAATTTGCTTAAAGGATCCTACAAGGTTTCAAGTTTTTTATACTCTCTCTCTCTCTCTCTCTACATATGTATCTTGTGATGCTTGTCATGCTGGTTGAAAAGTCCAATAAAATCGAGTTCTGGTAGGAAGCTGGAACTAGAATCCTAAACAGGATGAGAAAGCAATTCCTATGCATAATGCACTTTCTTTGGAACCAAATGACTTGGACTAATATTATTAAAATGCCAGAAATAGGAGTACTGCTTCTGCGCAACTTGTCCCATTGAAATCCATACTAAAAATTGACATGGTCAATTTTATTTGTTTAACATATGTTTATTTTTCTTTCTTCCTCTTTGCTCAACAGCCAAATACTCCTTGAAGTAGTACAAAAAGAGAGAATTATGAGGGACAGCCAGTCTCGTGGACCTGTCTATGTCCATCCTGTGCTTGCTGGTTTGGAATTTGAGCAAGTATGTTTATACAAGTTTAGCATCTACTTTTTGTCAAAAAAACAATAACATTCATGCATAATACTTCCATAACCTGCTGATCTGGTACAGAATTTTGCTTTTGTTTTAATAGTACTATTATAGTAGTTTGACTAGGTCTAATCCTTGGCAGGGAACCAACCAATTTAGGTTTACTGTCTAGATGATTTGTTTATTTGGATGTTGGTGCCCTCTTTTGAGACTTGAGAGAGTGACATTATGAAAACATAGCTATGGATCCTGGTGTTCTTTGAAGTTTGTGTCTAGTTGGTGTTGATCCAGAATTTTATAGATAATACCTTTTTTGCCCTATAGGAGAACAGTGCAGATGCTATTTTCTTCTACTTGTTCTCATATGTATGTAGTACTGAATTTTTACTGATACTAAAACTGCTGTTGAGTCTGTCCTGGTAAAATGAGGTACATGTCAGTATGCCACTACTGCCCTTCTTGTCCAGGTGCAAGTGCCCCATGCACTATTGCCAATCCTATCTAACTGGCTTAAGCTACATTTGGGTTTCATTTAGATCTCCATCCACGCCATATAAAACTAATTTAATGGTAAACATTAGGAAAGTCAAAATGGTCCTGTCAATTTCATCCCACAGGCTTTTGGGATGTACTGAAGTATTGATTTTATTTTTCACATCAAATTTTAACTTTTAGTTATCCCGGACCATTCAATCATTCAATTTAACTCCGGAGTAGAAAGTATAATAAGCTGTAAAGTAAAAACTGTATTTTCTGAAAAGCATAGTATAATTATTTCCTTCTCTCAACCAAATCACAGAGAACTTTAATAGATACAGCTCAAATTTATCTTCTATTTATTTCAGTTGGAAGCCAGTTCAGAATCTGCTGAGCTGGATGAGGTTTTGATGCAACGATTGGCTGCAGCAGCCATCAATGACAGGGCATTTGAGATTGCCGAAAGAGAGATGCTATCTAACAGCAACAGATCCACGAATGGTGCCAGTTCTCAGGCTCCATCTTTACCACAAAATTCTATCACCACTTCCGGCAGTAGAGTTATAACTGGACAAGTAAGGCAGCATGTTCCACCATCCCAAAGGAACCCATCGGATCCTGCTCCAGATCAGACATCTCCATCTGTTAATATAGGTGCTTCTGGTAACAACCCTGCAGGATCTAGTAACAGGCATGTTAATTCATTCTCTTGTCTTGTATTCCTCCAGTTCTGGCTTTTTATTGATTCTCTCAGTAGTCCCCCCCTTTGCTTTTCTTTCCCGCTGCGCGCCCGAAGTAACCTGTTAATGCTGCTTATTCGAAGTTTTAACCACAATTTGTATAGAACTTTAAGGACTTTTAGCAGTAGGTAGAAAGGAAATGATAGAATGAAATCATACTTGAGTTGGCAATTCCTGCATGAACGAAACATTGCTCGCGAAAACCTCTAATAATTTTTTGTTTTGTTTTATATTTGCTCTAGGAACTTGTCTGGAAAGCCAACATCCAGCAGCAATGAGATTGCAGGTCTCTCTGAGTTGCAAGCTTTCTCTGAATCTTTGAAGTCACGTCTCGATGCAGCATCAAGCAGGTAAGAATTGACAAAAAATACCACTATAATATTTCTTTACAAACTGACCAAATGATGCAATGTTCCTTCTTATTAGTTTTGGGTAGTTTCTATTTTTTCATGCAGCTTCTAATATATATATTTTTTCAATAATTGTGATTGCTTCTTTGGTCTTAAAAAAAAATTGTGATTACTTCTGAATGGTGGCATCCAAGTCTTCATATATTAAGGTTACTGACTAATAGCACCTGAACCATTATAAAATGTTAATTCAATAGTAAATGTGACCATATTGTCTCAAGTTATACAATATATTAATTTCATTGTTAAGATAATAATGCATATAACTTGTTGATATTTGTGAACATTTTTTTTTTCCATAGAAGTTCACTTTGCACTTCACTTGATCAGGTGTAATCTACTGATATCTGTTAATAAGTCCAAGGTTGTGTTAAATATGATGCATGTTAGGGGAAATTTTGGGTGCTATTTGCAATTATACTGGCAATTATATTCAAGAAAGACCCCTTTGAAGTTTTGCACATTAGAGTTCACCAAAAGCTTGTCGTAGCCTAACCTAATATAAGAAGTAGAACTGAAATGAGATATAGAGATTAAGTTGTTGTTTTGAATGCAACACTCTTTTCTCAACAAGTATAGGTATAGAGAATCGATTAGGAAGAACACAAGGGGATGGAAAGAGAGGCTATTTTCACGAAATGTTACCTTATCTGACCTTGGCTCAGAGGTCAAAAAAGAGGTGAGTAATGGAATAGCAAGTGTTTCACGCATGATGCAACGACTAGAGACAAAGGGCAATAGCTATGTACATGAAGTTAGAGGGAACAACAACAATCTTGATGGTTCATCTAATATTAACCCTAATCAAAGCATGCGGTTACAAATAGCTAGAGTGGCTGCTTCTGATGGTTCATCTTCATCGCCTTTTCCGAGTATTGCCAGTTCGTCTAATGCGTGTGTTGCAAGTTCGAGCCCAAAATAAGGTTATTTTGTATAGGTAATAATTGAACAGTTCCTTCTCTGAATTATTTTATTTGATAATGGGCCATCATATTTCTATTTTCAGCACATGCTATGAGAACAAACTAAAATGAGAAAATGGAAAATTTTATTTAAACATCAAAATGGCGCATATACCATGCCATTTTATCAGCATGCACCCCAGAATTTCCTTCTCACTTTTATTTTTGGCCAAATAATTTTGGTGGTTTTCTAATGTGAAATTTATTTAGTATTACTATGCCATGGGGACATATTTTGAGTTGAATCATTGTCTAGGATTAGTATGATTTTTCATGTGGATATATAAATTACGACCTGACGTGACTGGTAGGTTGCTGGTTCAAATTTTTCATGGTCATGTGTGGTGTTGTTATTTTCAACTTCTTTTTTGGTTGCTAAACTGGAATTCTGAATTTAGGTTTTGTTTTTCTTTGCATTTTCAGGTTACAATGATACAAATTAATTATAAAAGATGAAATTAAGGATCAGTGTGACTGAAAAGTTAACTTTATATTGGCTTGGTGAATCAGCAATAGGTTTTGTGACAATTTGGTTTTAGTTAGAACTTCGTAAATGTTGTTTGTGGGCAGTGCTCGGCTTGGTCAAATACGGGCCGCCCTCATATAGGAGTTGAATGCAGCTCCTTTATAAAGGTAGTGTGTATGCTGCAAAACCTACAGAAGCAATGGTGTGATGCAGCACAGCGTGGTTTCCTAGTTTTCTAAGCGAGGAAAATGATAGAGGCTTCCTATACATTTCAATATGTTGGGAAATTTGCATTGTATGTTATGCAGATGTTTGGGGTTAGTAACATGTATTTGTGGCCATTTCTATATAACAGCTGATGCACGTAAGATTGTTGATATTGTTGTTGACACCAATTTTATTATTCACGTTACATTAAATGAGTAGTTATGTATTTTAATGGTTTTATTATGCAAATTTTTATTTTAAGTATCGTCATTACTAAAATTAAATGAATTATTATATATATTAAATATTAACGGTATTTAAATTGAATAATAAAAATGTCATACAAAATAATTGCATAACAAAGTCGGTAACATGTATAATAACTAATTTAGTATGTATAATAAAATCCAGATGAATTTAGCGTATATAATAATGCCCACATCAAAGATGATGTTAATAATGATGCAACTAATTTGCATTTGTGACTCAAATCCAAATCTGAATTGAAATCTAATTCGTTTCTTTTAACTTATCCTATTCGTGTAGAGCTCAAGTTCAAATAACATTTTAGCTCAGTAACCCAGTTTCCTACTCCGCCTATTAGTTGGAATAAAATAAAATAAAATGTTGCTTTTAGCTTAAATCATAAAGTCGGAAGTAAATTGCATAAATTGTTGCTGCAAGTTTGAAGCAATTCCAATTTTGTTCCTGAAGGTTCCATAAGGAAATCAGTCTGGTTTTTTATTCTGATATTCCCATTTGGCATTGCTTCTCGAATCAAATGCATACTACCCTCTTTGGTATAATAAATACTAGGGCTACGCCTTGGTTTTTTATCAAATGCATACTACCCTCTTCTGTGTGTTTACGTCTGGAATGAAATTATTCCAGAAATAGTGTTACATGAGGTTGTGATGACCTTAATTGACAACGAAACAAAAATATTGACCGTACACTTATATTAGATATTTTGGGTAAAACATAATTCCAATATAACACCTAGTTTCTGCCAAAACTTGCAGATAAACCCAACAAATTTCACACTCACTAAGACAACAGTTGTAAGTGTGGCATACATGTTTTGGCAGCCCACGCTGCAAAAATGAAGAAAACAAAAATTTAAATCACTATAAATCTATCAGCAACAGTATATATGTGTGCGAGAGAGAGAGTGAGTACTGGAAAATCACTGGAGACATTTTTTGTGCTCGTTGCATCAAAACAGATCGAATCCTTGACAGATACATCACTTCTTTGAAACCTATTAACAGGAAAAAAATGAACTGCCTTTACAATTAAACTATTCATATTTAAGATAAATTTTACTTTCACAAAGCGAACAAGATGAAAAATACATACTTTTACTCCATCCTGGGATCCAAGATCATCCATCGCTCATTCCAATTTGCAATTTCTCAACTGTATATGAAAGCTTTACATATATTATAATTTTTTCAATTTGCAATTAATTTTCACAGGTAATTTAGTTGAGAATTTAAACAGAACCACTATAATAATTACCTTATCAAAATTACGAAATACACCCAAGGTAATCCTCCTTTACAGAACCAATTCAAAAAGAGGAGAGCAAAAGAACATGCAAAGAGTTTCTGGATCATAGATTACATAATTCTAGTGAACACATTAAGTGACGAGCAGAGATCAATTTTTTCAAGATTTTAAGAAGCACAAAGCATTCATCAGCAAGATCAAATTTGAACACAGCAGGTATATGAATCTGTTGTGAGCTACAAAACTTCTAGGTTTTTTGTGTTATGTGAAGTTTTTAACCTCTGCATCTGCCATAGAAAATGGTCAGTTAATTCCATAGTTTCATATTTACTTGCAAAATTTTATTTGCTCCTGATAATATCATTAATGTCATGACATGGCAACAACATTCTAAGTTAACATGGCATTATGTGCGTAGCGAAAGAGGACCCCGAGATGGGCGAGAGAGTGGGTCTGAGGCTCTCGCAAGATGTCTTACCAGAAATTGCCACTACTAGAATATCCAAGAGCAACGTAGACCTATCTCTGACAAAGAAGACTCGATCCCCTTCCTGTGGAACATAAAGAAATGCAACCAACGTTTATTTGAAAAAACAACCTCGAAGATTTGGAGTGGATATCCTCTGAAGTGGGCAATCACTTCAGAGAAAAAAGTGGGCAGAATTTGTATACTACAGTAGTTCGGGTAATGTAGCGGTCAGCATTAATGGATGTGAATTCATTGGGTTATTTAACGGGGCAGGTACTTCAGAGGATGTGAATTCGAAGATTTGGGACCAAAATCGATTAGCAGTGACCAAAATCACCTATATGATTAGTTACGAAGGCTTTTTGGCAAGCATTTACAGTGAGCGGTCGTGTAAACCCAAATCCTATTAGCAAATAGGAAAATATTTTCATTATTTCTCAAAAAACATAAATTTGTATCAAATTTAAACTTGTAATTAGCCCCAATATGAAGCACTGAAAATATTAAAATACAGAAAATCTCAAATACATATACTTGTCACTATAAATAAGAACTGTGATTCTAATGGTAGTAATGAGTACTAATATAATTGATGTAAGTGAATCAATCAAATATCAGAATTCTAAGGAAAAAATCTTATTAATGGTCCAAGGTCATAGGTATTGATAAATCAAACTCCTATTTATTTGTTGAATGGAAAAATTTAAAGAAAATACCATAGTTACGGTGAAAAAGAAAAAACTTGGGCTTTATACAAAAAGGATGATATAATCTGGTTCCTTATATCAGTTGAGCAAATAAAAGCAAATAAAAGTTCTTAAGATATAAAATTCCGACTTATTCTATAACATAAATAGGGACACAACCCTTCAATTCAATAACTTTAACCATATATATTTACTTGCCATAACCTGGAAAAACACATATTCCCTCATAATCTGGCATGCCAAGAACAGTCTATTCTATAGAAAATAGCACCAGTGCCTTAATTCTACTAATATCCAAACTAAACAATGAAACCGCGCCATTGGTATTACAACAACAACAGTAGGTATAAAAGCAACATAATTTGTGAAAATTAAGTTGACTTAAAATCAGTAAATTTGATGCGGTACAATTTCAGATCACTTGAGAAGAGGTCCCTGAAGGAGATACCGGTCTGATCTTGAAGAATGAAGTTTTTTCTTTATTTTTTTTTTCCAAATTGTTCTCCGCCTCTGCTTCCTGCACATGACGTGAATCACAATCAGTACACAGTTAACAACGCCATTGAATAAACTTCAGTTATTAGGAAAGCAGTCAGTAGAAGAGGGGTGCCACAAGGGCGGCCAAAAAGGAATGTAGGATCTCCTTCGATCTGGAGGGAGGGTAAGGCTACCTCGTGAGGAAGGAGATGGATAGAGCCCGAGAGAGCAATTCGGCCACAGGATCCTTGCGGCAACCAGAGGGTACCAAGGCAAAAGCTCTGTCGAACTGAGTGCAAGAGGAGCGTCAGTCTCCCTCTCCCCCTTGTTCCCAATCCCAACCCATCCCAGCCCACCTGTCGACACAGAAGACCAAGCCCCAAATTATGCAACAGCATAATAAGATAACCTTACATGACTCAATTGAAGAATGATTTGGATCAGATCCTCCACAGCATACGAGCACCGATGTAGACACAGAAATCCTTGAGACAGATCTTAAACACCTATCCTTGCCATCTACTATCGAAAGATATACATATCAGAAATAGAAAATCCCCAAACGTCGAAAAACAGCTCTTCAATAAACGTGCAAATTCGGAGAAAATTTAGAGCGAAAACATTCACTCTAGAATAATAAGCAGCGGTTATTATGCTCGTTTGTTGAAAGAGAACACTGACATTCATAAATAACATGTTTTTTCCTCACAAAATTGTTGTCCAAACAGATACAGACATGTTCAAACTTATGTGAGGGCAGAGGATACCAAGCACCAAGCAAAAAGCCATCACAATAAAGAAACCTACACATGGATACTGCTATCTTATTTATTCTTTTAACTATCTTTAGAAACATTTTGATAATCTGAAGGACCAAACGATGTACCATCCCCTAAAGAACAGACAAAATTGGATATCAATCCTCAACAAAGATGATGTTGCTCAAAAGCTCCATAAACCATAATCCTACAGAACTTCCTCAGACCTCCTTGATCTTGTCAGCAAACTCTGTATACAACTGCTCCTGCTTTTGGATCTCATGCTCATCTCTCTCCTCCTCCTCCTCCTTTTCCTCTATTACTGGACAAGAGAAAATAGGGTGTATTTCCTCTCTCTCATTTCCGGGAAAAGAAGGGAACCCAAACAGGCTGCTTGTTAACCTCCCAGCTTCCTCTGTCATTCTCTGGACTCCTGCCATGATCCCCTCTGTCATCCTCTCAATCCCCTCAATGACATTATCTGTTTCCTGCATGACATCTCTCTCCCAGTTTCTTGAACTGGAATATGAGCTGCTTTGCTCCATCAAGAACTGCATGTTTGAACCCATATCCATTTTATGTTCTGTTATTTCAGTCTTGAACTCGATCACTTCGGTGGGCCTGGAACAAAGACAATAAAATAGTGCAAAATTGGTGCTGCATCAGTTTAAGGACTGGTGGTCCATACGAAATTCAAGCTATTTAAAAGACGTTTTTAGGCATTACTAGATTACAAGATGTACTTCTTCACGGTCAAACCTAGGCATGGTGAAGGGCTAAAGCCCTAATCAATAGTTCGGACACCTAAAAAGTGTAAAAAGGTTGTTAAGGACCACCGATAAAGTCGGGGTACAAATTCAAGATTTATATCTACAGTGGTAGCTGAGTACAATGTCTAAAAATTTCCCAATATATAAAATGATGGCGATTCAATATCAGAATAATTGGAAAGAACAAATATTAATTTCCTGATATATGGTACACATTCCATTAAGAGTACTCAACCATTTCATATTCAAAGGGGAAGTAGCAGAATTTGACATATTAACATGAAAGTAATTTCATTCCCAGGAATATCAATCTGTTCTAACTGTTTTGTTTGATAACTCCTGAATAACAATGAAAAGAGGGTTGATCATTGTAAATTTCACCAAATTGGAAAAAAAAACGCATTTGCATGTTTGTAATTAGAACACGAGATATCTCTCTGGAAACTCTTTTCACAAGGGTTTCTCATACTTAATTCCGGTAGGAAACTACACAGAAACCACTCCTAAAGACCGAATGACTAAAATTCTCATCTCACCGACATTATTTCCTCCAAAAATATTCATAAAAACTGAATTAGTACCTCCCAACGCAATCGCGCAGAGTCTGTATCGTCTTTTCACACCTAAAGACATGCTTTCCAGGCTCGACCTCCTGAGGAACGCAGCGCTGCCTGATAAACTTTCTTGTCACGCACACGTAGTCATGCCCGTTAGCCATCGATCTAGGTTACGATATCTCTCTCTTGCAGAGCTGTTTGTTCCTTGGAGCGAAAGCCTATGGCGAGAATAGAAGAAACTAGCGGGGTAAAAGATTAAATAAAAGAAATAAAAACACAAGATTTTGGCTTGATGACAATTAACGGAAGGCCCTTAAATAATAAGTCGAATCGATGCTTCGAGAAAAATAAAAGAAAAAACACAAAAATGTCGAATCGATGCTTCGAGAAAAATAAAAGAAAAAACACAAAAATGTCGAATCGATGCTTCGAGAAAATATACCGAGAGACAGCCGGTGACGCGATAAATCAGGATTGTTATTGAATCTTAAGTGAAGGTCCTTAAATAGAGCCGGAGTACTTTCAATGCTCATACTAAAAATAGATTCATATCTATTATTCAATAGTATCAAAATTTATATTTATATTTTAATTAGCTATTTTAATAATCATATAAAATATAAAATATAAAAATTCGACGATTAAAATTATCCATCGAATCAATATTAATCCGACGGACATTAAACCCACTCTGCTCCCCCTTAAATAAATGTCTTATTCCAACGCAAAAGCGTTTTCAGACCGTTTATTTCAAACAACCTTGGAAACCTCTTGTTCTCTACAAAGTTGCAAACATTAAAGTATGTTCTCTTAAAAAATAATTTAAATATAGATACAGACATTAAACTATGTTATCTGACAAACAAATTCGATCGGAGGATAGAAATTCTGATCATTTCAAACTGCAGAATATCCCAAAGAATGCATCCATTTCTAAGGTAGAGATTTACAAAAGGGAAGGATCCCTTGATAATTACAATGAGGTTTTAAATAAATATAAAAAAATCTTAAATTTTTTTAATATTTTTTTAATTTGTTTAAGTATATCATATCATCATTTTTTTATCATTGATTTTGTTTAAATCTTTTTATCTTCTTCAATCCAAGAATTTATATAAAATAGTTTCTCTATTCTCATTTAAAAGAATATTTAAGATGAAACTTAACTCTTAAAATGATCTAACTTTTTCACGTCAATTTATAGATTATTATATATCTAATTATATTATTTATTATTATAATAATAATTATTATAATTATTATTATTACTTAGCATTTGAAAATATTATGTCTATATTTTCTTTAATGTGAAATTTTATTTAAATATATTTTAAATTTTATATTATTGTTATTTATTTGAGGACTGCATAGTCGAGACGAAACCCGAGTTATAGCCCTAGTTGAAAAAAAATTGTAGATGTGTTCTTTTACTTATAGATTGATAGTTATTTAAATTTCATGTAATTTCATTTTCATTTGATAGCTCATCAAAGACATTCAAAATATTATGTAATTTACAACGGTTCTAATTTAACGGTCTTTGATGGACTATCAAATAATAATGAAATTATATGAAATTTGAATCACTATCAATCTATATACAGTAGGACATATCTATAAGATTTTTTTATTTTTTATTTTTTTCATATTTATTTAAAAAGTCATTGTCAAAATTATCAAGATAGCTATTATCAAATTGACAGGTGACCCCTTCCCTTTACAAAATGCTAGATTTATATATACACACATACGAGTAACGGATTTGATAAAGACAGATTTATTTGTTAAAGATGAGGAATCATTTCATAACAGTTAATTGACAATCTTTACAATGATATTTTTCAAAGAACAATATCACCATATTAATTTTATATACATGATATACGCATAACTCAAATCATCCCCACAATGTTGGTTTCAAATTTGAGCTTTAGTTTTTAAGATTGTGATCAATTTGTTATCTAAAAAGTTGTCAAAGCGATCCCCTCTATTGATTAAATATTTAAGCTGTTAAGCTGTTTAGTATTTTTTTTATTAGTTAGTATGCTGTTACTTGCTTTAGTAGGAAATAAGAAATTATTTGTCTCAAATATGAACTTTGCAATTTTATGTAATTTAAAAATCATCGTTTTTAGTTTGTATATAGCTTAATTATTTAGGATTAACTCTTTTAGCCTATCATATATGCCACATCATTGATACTTTTCCACTATTGATTTTGTTTAAATTTTTTTCTTCTACTTCAATCTGATGATTCATATATAATTTCTCTCTCCTCAATTAAACTACAACTCTTTATAAATTATTGTTTTTTCAATTATATTATTTATAATAATTATTATTATTAATATTTATTATTGTTATATATATATCTTTAGCATTTAAATAATTTGTGTTTAAATTTTTTTATTAAATATATTTAAAATTTATTTGAGGATTATTATCGGAGGTACAATCCTAGTTAAAAACAATGATGGCGAATCAATTTGAATTAAAAAAATCAGTGACCAAAATTGTATTGAAAGAACATATGGATAATGGAATAGAACTTAGTTAATTCTTATAGAACTTATATCACTTTAGAGTATATTACATATAGCTCATAAAGTGTCATTTGTGCTGAAGTCCTTAAATTCTAAAAATATCATTTTGTTTTAAATATATAATTTATAATAAATTGGTCAATGATAGTCATATAATTATCACCGTTAATAAACAGCAGGTAGAGATTGGATATTACCTATGGTAGCAGCGGCGGATGGAGCAATCTTTTTCAGTGATGTCGTAAACATTAATCGTAAAGGAATTATTTAAAACAAATCCAATTTGTAATTTATAATATTTTTATAAATTAAAAATTTGAATTTGATCCAATATTATAAAGGTGGCTCCAACTGGCACTAAAAGATGCAGTTTAAGTATTATAAAAAATATTTAAAAATTATCAGACTAATCTATGGACCCTTACATAAAAATAATTATCACCGTTATCAGAAAAAAAAACCCACCAGCATTATCCACGGCGAGATAAATATTATATAAATCAATTTCTAATGTCACTTGAAATTGATACAAGTTACCATCAGAATCTAATGTCACACAAATCCTAAGTACAACAACAGGACACCACAGTCACTTGGAAGCAATGGCACTGATTACCAGCGCAGTGAATTCAACCAGCTTGTCAGAGTCAGGCATGATCTCTTTCACAGCATCATGCGCACAGAAGCGCTCTGACCATGCAGCCAAACCAGGAACCTTCTCTTCATTCAGAAACCTGATTCCCACTATTTTCTCCACTGCCTTTATCCATCCCAGGTACGATCCCACCGAAATATCTAAGTACCCGATGTTATCTCCTCCAAAGAAACTCTTTCCTTTGCTGCACTTCTCAAAGGCCTCTTCAAGTAGCTGGAGGATGGAGGCCATTTTCTCTGCCTCTATCTCTATTTCTGTTTCTGGAGCAGTTCCTTTGATCATGGTTCTCAGTTGAAAGATTGAGTCACGGAGCTGATGAAACAGCATAAAATTCGGTGATTTTCTTTTTGTCTATTTTATCAATTAGATGTCTTACTGCGGGGTAGATCATCTTATTTTGTTCAATTTATTTTTGTTTCAATGAAATAAAATAACTAAATAATTAGTTATAGTCAACAATTGCAACAATTGATTCGTACTGCGTATTAAAGTGAGATTAATTAGTGAAGAACAAGTTTAACTCAATCAAGAGCATGTAGCATGTATATTATTAAAAGGAAAAGAAATAAGAATACATTTTGATTACCTTCTCATCAATATAGGCAGTCCAAAACCGAGTGATAGCACGTTCATAAGGATCGGACGGGACAATGGGCATCCCGGCAGTAGCCCAAGTTTCGGCAATGTACTCAACGATGATCATCGACTCGCATATGGGTGTGCCGTTGTGAATCAGAACGGGTATCTTCTTGTAAACAGGATTCGATCTCAGCAAGAGCTTGCTCTTCTTCTCAAATGTCTCTTGCAACATTTCATACTCAATTCCTTTCAGGTGCAGCGCGATTCGGACTCGCATGACGAACGGGCTCGCCCATCCGCCGATCAGCCTTATCTTATCTGCAGTTGTAGCTGCCATTGCAACTTCCTTTCAGAATTGCAGTACCAGTTGTGCTTTTTTAATGTGTTCTTATCCTTTGCCCTGGCCCATGGGGATCTTAATTAATTAGAATGACGGTTAATGTATGATGCATGATGTATGTATTATTTAAGTTGTATCTTGTGAATAGGCTTTGGTCGGGATTAAAGTTTTACGAGATAACCTCATTTTGTTAACTTAATATAAAGTAACCATGGTGACGTCAGCACTTGCATCAGTTCTCCGCTTCTGAGGATGTATCCAAGAATTAAAGTTGATGTTGATGAATGATGTGTCCATAATACCCGTATAATTAAATTTTGTATTGTTTCTTGATCCCGTTATGTTATGTGTGTGGTGTGTACATTCTTTTTAGGGTGAATTGTTCTTACCCATCAAAATTTATATTATTGCATATTTCCCATCTGAATGTAAAATTCATTCTCATTTCCCCTTTTTTCTCATCAAAAAAACAAATTCTTATTTACATAATCATTATTTGTTTATCATAAATTCAAATGACCTATTTACCCTCTTAATAAATTAAAATTTCGTTCTTTCTCTTTTTCATTGAACATTTGAGTTGTGCATATATAGAGATCTATAGAGTTTCTTACGAAATTTACCATCTCTTCGGAAAATATCTTCATAATCTCCAGTACTTTTTTTCTTTTCTATTATTGATTTCAATGCTACTCTGCAGTTTATGCGCAGTACTGTTGTCTACCTAAACTAAATTAAGCGGGCGTGTAGAAATACAACATTTTAGTTTTAGTATTGATACGTACTATATTATAGTTATGTATCGCTCATCTGTATGTTATTCAAGTTCTATGGTCAATATGTGATGTGGGGGTATTTACATGTCTCAATTTGGTACTGTAGCTTTGCTGTTGTAGTTGTCATACAGTCAGTGACGGGGTCACATGTACAATATCCATACAACTACAATAAAGCTTGATTGGATTTTGTTTTTACAAAAATCGGTTGTTTTAGTATAACGCTCATCTAGAGTATTGAAATGGACCGGACGGTCCGACCATCCCGAACCGGACCGTGACCGTGAACCGGACCGGACCGGACCGTGGCCGGACCGTGTCCTATCACGGTCCGGTCCAACGGTGGGTCGGTCCTCCCTTCACCCGAAAATGGACCGTGCCGACCCGTCCCGTGCCGACCCATGGACCGGACC
>CAXKVV010001273.1:0-35927 GCA_964058805.1 Schoenoplectus triqueter
GAATATATGAAAACTATTGGAGTGACTTCTTTTTAATAACCAATAACTTTACATGGCTATATGCAAATGCAATTATTTAATTTGTTTCTGTTATTTATTCATTCTACTTTCAGTCAATGTGTCACACCCCAGAAATAATGAATCGGATTAGGGGTGCTAAAATCCCGCCACGTACGCACGATGAGACGTGCGTACGAAAGGCTAAGTGAATAAAAATAAAGAGAATCCCAGAATAAACAAAATAATAATAATAATACAAAACAAAACAGTCCAGAATATACAGATAAATACAACGCCAGTCACCGGCGGGGCTAACACCATCGGAATGGGTAGCAAATCTCTCAAATAAAGCCCAAAGAAAGAAACCAAAAACCCGAAACCTGATCAGCCCTAATCAACTACCCGCCTCACTGTGCTGATGCGGCGAAGCACCTCTGATATCACGCAGGGTTGCTGCACCTAGCACTCTCATCAAAACTCGAGCCCATACCTGTAAACCTGGATCCCACAACCACCGTGGAAACATGAGAAATTTTAAAAATTTCTCAGTACGGATTTAGATCCAGCCTTAAAATTTGATCTTCTTTCCTAGACTGGACCCAAATACCGATACCGAATTTAAATGCAATGAATTATTTTAATATATGTTAGTGTATTATTATTTTATACATTTCGAACACCTCTACATGAATGACATGAAATGATAATTAACCCTGAAATAGAAAATCTGTGGAAATAGTACTATAATATAAAATATAAGGTACGAGAAAGCAAACACCCGAAATAAATATCCCAATTTGCAAATCACCAGATCTATCCCAAGCGGGCGCCACCAGCGTCCCAACTTACGAACTTGGGCCTTGCCTAAGCGGGCGCCACCAGCGACCCAACTTATGAACTTAGGACTTTATGTTTATGCGGCGCCAATGCCGCATAAACGGCAATTCGGACTCCCGAGGCGATAACGCCCTAGGAGAGTGAGCGTGCATAAGCACGTACTCTGGTCTGCTAAATCTGGTAATTCACCTTACAAAATAAAAGCAAGTGGATAATTATGTCTTCAGTTGCCATATCTCCAAAGGAGATAACTATTCGTGAATTAACAAATCGAAATCAAATGGGAGCCTACACTGTACCAACCAAGGGTCAGAGGACCGCATCCCGTAAAAGTATCAAAACGAAATATAACAAATGGGAGCCTACACTGTACCCACTAAGGCCAGTGGACCGCATCCCGACTTTCTCTGTACCAACTACGGGCCAAAGGAGAAAGCCCTTCGGACAATATTAGGATCCTAAATACGCCGGATAAATATAATAATATAATATCACGAACTAGATTCCAGTCTCGGATATGGCCGCCCACACTAAACACTGAAGTACACGGTATCCTAAAAACACTCAAATTTGGATTAAAAATTTAATCATATTAAGAATAATAAAAATATAATATTGATCAAAGAAAAACACTCCGACACAGCCGAACCCGTCAAATGACGGGATCGGTGGATAATCCGACAGGCACAGATGCGCAGTACATATATAGACCGGTGGGTCCCACGGGCCTATGGGTCACCGTACGTAACCACAACGGTCTGGTTATGCAAGGCAACTTAGACTGGGAATTACCCGGTCCGCCTCTCAGCACTCCCATGCATTTAATGCATGATTAACTACCTAGCTTAATTTAACAATTAGTAATAGTAATAATATTTTCCTGATAAATATAATCTACAACTTGAATTATTTAATTCTATCTGATCCTATCTCGGGACTATTTTTCGAATCCTACTCCTATCCTGTCTACGTGCAATATGACATGATATGACATGCGAATGCGGGTATGTCTCAAATATGCTGGTCAATTTACCGGATGCAGATGACAAGTCAATTTTGGTCTCTAATCAAAGTTTGGTCGAAAGTACCGCAATTCAGATTTATTTTAAAAACAGTTTTAATTTCGGTTTGGATTCCTAATTCTAAAGAGAGAAAATCAAATCCCAGGAAACCGTACCTGGGAGTGCTGGTGAGGATCGCGGAGTCGCTCTACTCCGGAGGTAGAACACCGGCCTCGGGGTCGGTGTCCGCGTACGTCTGGTCGGGAGTGACCTTGTACTCCGCGAGTGGATCCGAGTCGACTATATCACCTATTTTAATTTAAATTATATGTTTATTAGTTTTAACTCGGTTTACTTCACAATCAATACTTAAATTGGATTGATAATTAAATTAAGCGTTTGTTCGGGTTTGTCGTCCTTTCTTGAAAATTCCGGCAGCATTCCTGCCGCATTTACGCAGTGTCGGAAATTTTAGTCGCCCATATTAGGGATTCGTTAAATGGTGTTTATCGTTTGTGATTGCTTTTATACGTCCATTCTTTATATTTTAAATTCGAGTTCATGGATTTAAATATTTAAATCAATTCATTTAAAATAGAGAAATTGATTTATATATAACATATAGTATATATAATATTATATCCTAATATTTTCTTATTTATTCTTTTAAATAGAGAGATTTGATTAATGTATATTTATATAATTATGTACTTATTAATATTATTTTATTCTTAAATAGAGAAATTGATTAATATAGAATATATATTAATTAGTTAGTGTTAATCATTTTAATTATTATTATTTTTATCTAAATTATTATTACTTAAATTAAATTTTCGTGGTTTAACACAATGTTTGGTCAACATTTTGACATTTTTCTTTCTCTTTTTCCTTTAACTTGGCTGGTAGACAATGAGCGTTACCAAGCTTATTGCAGATGTGGATATGGATTTGGACATAGTCAACCTTAGTGAAGATGAAAGTACAGAAAAAAGCAGTGCTTAAATTGAAAGATGGAACTGCTTTTATCAATTCTGGACAAAATGAGACAAACTTATAATGAACAGATAGAGACCAATGTGCATAATGATAATGGGACCTGTAAGAAATGGAAATACATCGCGAAGAGGTAAACTCTGAAAAAGAATCACAAGGTAGTGATTACTGTTAGAGACTGGGTCTTGTTCTTTACTGTTGAGTAGCAGAGCAGAAATTTTGGACAAGACTGGAAATAATAGTTTGGGTTTAAATATGGGGAAGCAAGGGGATGATTATTTGAATGGCTTAAGTCAAACTTTTGTTGTTTCTTCTAGTGAAAGTAAGGTCGGTTCTGAAAATGATAACTTAGACTTGGGCCTGAAACTAAGTGAAAAACTGAATTTTTCCTTGGGTGTGGATGAAAATAATGCTATTACTGATAATGAAGACAAGGAGACCGCAGAAAAGACAGTAGCATTTGTTTTGGTTAGTGCAGATAACATGGAGGCTGAAATTGAAAATATGAAGGCATTAGCCAAAAGTGAGGACCTGGTTTTGGACAAAAATCAAGACTGCATTTATTGAGTGATAATAAGTAGGGATTAAATGAAAATTTTGCTTCTGATGTTTGTGCAAATAATATATTGTGTTTAGGTACAGATGAATCAGATGATAATTTAAAGGGCTCAAGTGGAAGAAGAGTTGATGGTTCTATAGAAAGCAAGAATACCTGTAGAGAGAATGTTAATGCAGATTTTGTGCTGAGAGAGGGTGTCAACAGTGAGGTTTTGAATAAAGATGGTGAAGGATTTTGGTCGAGGATAATTATCGGATTGTAATAGCTTATTGGATTCAAACCCATTAACTAATCCGGTACTAAATAAAATAATAATAATTTAATATATATTCTTATCTAATAAAAAATTATTAAAATAATAACATTTTATATATTAAAAATAATAATAAAATAAAGCTCAAAGTAATAGATAATCAACTTGATAAAAAAAGTTTTCGTCTACGTAACTTTATATTTTGATATCTTTACATAATTATTTTATTATGCACGATATTAAATATTTTTCTCAATAAAAATAATTAGACAATCCAGGGGAGACAAAAAAAAATTCTGGAGAGAGACAAAAAAACACTATTTTTCAAAATCCAAGAGCCCCCCCTATTGGATCCGCCCCCGGTGAAATGGGCTTTGCTGAAAAGAAAGACAAGTTTCAAAAAGTGGATCAGGGGAAGCTGAACCCAGAAGGGGTTATTGCAAATAGTAATTCTGCCAGGAATGATCCAGAAATGAACGGTTTAGATTCAGCCCCAGATACCAGTGTTCAAGACAACTGTTGGTGCCAGAAGCAAACAAAGACCAGAATGAAAATATTGAGCCTTCTGTGGATAAAGCAAACGTAGATTTCACTTTGAATTCTGGGTTAAGCAATGATATTGATCAAGTAAAGGGTTACAAATTTACAATGAACTTGAGACTGCAGATTTGGGTTCTGCTTTTGAAAGTTTTCAGGGCAGCAAGTCCCCTACAAAGAGGGGTAGACATCCGAAAGGTCAAGGGAAAACGAATGTGGTCGTCCATAACACTGGAGAAAGCTCAAGTTCTCGGGAACTGAGAAAGACAAAGAGGAGCTGGTACCTGAAAGGTCCTTATGTTATGCACGGCGAAAAGAGGAAATCACTGAAGGAGAAAATAAGGAAGTAAACAACATGGAGGGTAAGAAGGTGAAGACAACTAGAGATGACAGTGTAGGCGTTTCTAAAGGAAATGATGGTAAAACAGAGAAGATTCCAGAAGACATGGTACAGGACCTGATCTCTGCAGCACAGGGGGCTGTTTAACCCTGTGAACTCCATTCTCAGAAAGCCTGCAAGGAGATTTCTGATTTCATTTCTTAATGAGCTCTCTACTAGTAGGTGGCAATGGGACCGCCACCTGTGCTACTTGATGTAAGGGATACACTAGAGGACATGATCATGTCACTCCACAGGTCGGGTTTGGAAATCAGGTGAGTCTGATTGAAGATGCCAGGGGTCTTTTGGATAAAGTTAACTTAATGCTGACAATGGACTGCACTGGAGGTACAATTTCCTAGCTTTTATTTTCCACATTATGATAGTAAGCTTTGTGCAATACTCAAATTTAACTGGATTGGTCTTCAGTAATTAAGGACAGTACTGATAGTTACAAGAAAGCAGGTGTTTTTCTGCTGAATGGTATGGTACAAGCTTGATGAAATCTCATTTTAATTGCTCTGCCATGGTAAATCCTGCCCCCTATATGACTGGTTCAAGTCAGTGCCATTTAGATGGTATCATCTCGTAACTCTAGCCTCTACATATTTAGGTGCCATGTATTTTAGTAGGTTTCAAACTGGCATCTCCATTCAGCACTAATAATCACATTTCGGTCAATAGGATGTTTGCAGTATGTTTCTCAAATTTTAATTTGTTTTTATCTGTTAAATTGTGACAGGTACTAGGGTTTGACTATGCAATGAGTCTTCATAAAGCAAGGCTTAAGTTGGGACTTTACAAACTTTTGTCTTGGTGTAATTTTCAGATTTAGCAGTTATTGTAGAGCCTTGATATAAGGGGGTTCCAATCGCAAGACAGGAGAGAATTCTCTTAGATTGGTCGAATGATTTTGTCGGGAACTATAATCTATCTGGTTTTGTCCTTTGTCATGATTAGAGTTGGTCAGCTTTGCTTTGGTTTCATACCTAAACTTGAATGTTAGGTTTGCTTATATTCTGTTAGGTTTTTATGCATAGCAGATTTCTGTTTAGTTAAGTTCAGAATGGGTCCCAGACAATTGATATGTTGCACTGCTTCTTATATATATTTATATTCTTTTAAGTATGTCTTTTTTGTGATAGTACTTTGCTTCCTTAGAGAGTAACGTTGAAAGCCGATAACTCTGCAAATTAATGATGAGGAGAGCAAGAAAAGGCATTCTTTATTCTTCTATTTCTTTCCATTACTTATTTTAATAGGCTTCAACTTTTCACATGAGGACCTTTAGTTCAGAATCTTCGACTTATAATCTAAAGCATGAAACTTCTATTATCATCGATATACAGGCTAGAATTTTTTTAAGAAAAAAGAAAGGTAGGAATTAACTCCGTATTTGTGGATTAGTTTCTGCACAATCTGTTTTAAGCCATAATAAAAGGAGGAAGGTTGCGGTGGGTATGGCGAGCCCTGCACTAAAACAGTCAATCTTTATGGAAATGAAACTCAATCAATTTTTATTGGGGCGTCACCCTTTTAGCGACGCACCATATTGAAACCCGGATATGATGATAAGAGAACAAGAGTCAGGTCGTCACCGCCTTAGTGGCGCGCTATATTGGAATCCGAATATGGTGACAAGTGAGCGAGGACCAGATCGTCATCACCTTAGTGACGAGATGTATCGGTGCCCGGATGTAGTATCAAATGAACAAGAGTCTTCGCACTTGACTCGACGAGTGCGAGAGGCAAGGAAGCTAGTTGGGGAAAGTATGATTCGTTTAGGTAGTTGGAATGTAGGGTCCTTAACATGTAAACTAAGAGAGTTAGTTGATACTACGATTAGGAGACGCGTTAATATCTTATGTGTTCAGGAGACTAAATGGACGGGTCAGAAGGCTAAGGAGGTGGAGAATACAGGCTCTAAATTGTGGTACACGGGAAAAGAACGAAGTAGAAATGGTGTAGGCATCTTAATTGATAAGAGTCTCAAGAATGGAGTTGTCGTAGTTAGGAGATAAGGGGACGGGATCATCATGATCAAATTGATTTTTGGAGATTTGGTTTTGAACGTCATCAGTGTGTATGCCCCACAAGTAGGTTTGAGTGATGATGTCAAGAGACGATTCTGGAAAGACTTAGAGGACATGGTTAGAGGAGTGCCTAGCAGTGAAAAAGTCTTCATTAGAGGTGATCTTAATGGTCATGTTGGCACAGTTAGAGGGGGGTTTGAGAGGGTACATGGGGGTTTTGGATATGACGAACAGAATCAAGAGGGAGAAAACATCTTGAACTTCGCTATAGCTTATGACCTCATGGTAGCGAACACCTTCTTTAGAAAGAAAAAATCGCATTTAATTACTTTCAGCAATGGCCAACACTCGAGCCAGATCGATTTTATCCTAACTAGAAGGGAGGAGAGACCAAACTGCATGGATTGTAAGGTTATACTTGGCGAGTGTGTTGTCACACAACACAAACTTTTGGTAACTGATTTTTATTTTCAGGTATGCGTTCGGCGAGACAGAGGCATGAAAATAACGAGAACGAGGTGGTGGAAGCTCAAAGGGGACGTTTCTTAAGTGTTTAAGAATAAAGTTATTGTAGAAGGATCGTGGAACGAAGGTGATAATGCGGATAATATGTGGAAGAAGATGGTGATTCACATTCGGAAGGTGGCTATAGAGGTGTTTGGAGTAACTAGAGGAAATAAACGTGAACCTAAAGACACTTGGTGGTGGAATGATGAAGTAAAAAAGGCTATCAATGAGAAGAAAGAATGTTACAAACGTTTATATCACAACAAGAGTGATAAAAACATACAGAAGTACAAAGAAGCTAGAAGAAACGCAAAAAAAGCTGTGAGCAAAGCAAGGGGTAAGGGATACATGGAGTTGTATCGGAAATTAGATACGAAAGAAGGGGGAAATGATGTCTATAAGATAGCTAAACTTCGAGAAAGGAAGACAAGAGACTTCCACCAAGTTAAATGTATTAAGGATGAGGTTGATAGACTTTTGGTGAAATATGAGGAGATTAAGAACAGATGGAGGGCATACTTCGACAAGCTATTCAACGATGAGAGTGAGAAAATCGCGATCGAGTTGGACGACTCAATTGACACCAATAGGCGATTTGTTCGGAGAATTCAAGAGTCTGAGGTGAAAAAAGCTTTAAAAAGATGAAAACAAGTAAGGCGTTATGACCGGATGACATCCCGATTGAGGTATGGAGATGTATTGGAGATATAGCAATAATGTGGCTCACTAAACTATTTAATATAATTTTCGATCCAATAAGATTCCTGATGAGTGGAGAAGAAGTATATTAGTATCAATCTTCAAGAATAAAGGAGATATTTAAAGTTATACTAATTACAGAGGAATTAAGCTCATTAGTCATACCATGAAGCTTTGGGAGAGAGTGATCGAGCACCGTTTAAGAAAACAAACAATTGTCTCTAAAAATCAGTTTGGTTTTATGCCTGGGAGGTCCACTATGGAGGCGATTTTTTTGATAAGACAACTTATGAAGAGACATCGAGCACTGAAGAATGAGCTACATATGATATTTATTGATTTAGAGAAATCGTATGATAAAATTTCGAGAAATATCATGTGATGGGCGCTCAAAAGGAAACTAGTCCCAACAAAGTACGTTAACCTTATTAAGGATATGTACACAAATATTATGACTTGTGTCAGAGCATGTGACGACGAGTCCGATACATTTCTTATTAAGATAGGATTACATCAAGAGTCAGCATTGAGTCCATATATTTTCACCTTAGTGATGGATGAAATCACAAAGAACATACAATAAGATATTTCTTGGTGTATGCTCTTTGCTAATGATGTGGTGTTGATTGACGATAGCAGAATTGGAGTCAATCAGAAACTAGAGTTGTGGAGACAAACTTTAGAATCGAAAGGTTTTAAACTTAGTAGGATAAAAACTGAATATATGAGGTATCAGTTCAGTGAGAAAAAACTTAGATGACGGAGATGTTAGTTTGGATGGACGAGTAGTACCCATGAATGACACATTTCGATATTTGAGATCGATGTTGCAGAGTGAAGGAGAGATCGATGAAGATGTTAGTTATAGAATAAGAGCTGGATGGGTAAAATGAAGACAAACATCTGGTGTTCTTTGTGACAAGAAGGTCCCAAACAAACTAAAAGACAAGTTTTATAGGATGGTGATTAGACCCATGATGTTGTATAGCGCAGGATGTTGGGCTACAAAAGGACAACACATCCAAAAGATGAGTGTAGCTGAAATGCGGATGTTGCGTTGGATATGTGGCCACACAAGAAAAGATCGAATCAGGAATGATGATATTAGGGACAAACTTGGGGTAGCATCAATTCAAGAGAAGCTAGTTCAACATCATTTGCGATGGTTTGGTCATATCCAACGAATGCCTCCTGAAACATCAGTACGCAGTGGTATTTTAAGTCATCCTGAAAATACAAGAAGAGAAAGAGGTCGACCGAGATTGACATGGGAGGAAGCAATAAAAAGAGATTTGAATGAATGGAATATATCCAAAGAGCTTGTTTTGGATAGAAGTGTGTGGAAGATAACGATTCATGTACCTAAACCATGATTTAGGAGTTAGAGTCTAATAGTAGAGTTATAGACTTCATAGTCTTAGATTTTTTTAGGATTTTAGGATTTAAAATTTAGATATAAATTTCAGAAATAGAGGTTTAGATAGGATTTTAGGATTTAGAATTTAGAATTAGATTTTAAAATAGAATTTTAGGATTTAGAAATAGATTTTATAATAGAGGTTTATTGTACTATTATTATTATTGTTATTATTGCTACTATTATTAGTATATTATCTTTATCATTATCATCTTTATTTATATATTATTATTATTATTATTATTTTATTTATTTAATTTCTTTTTCTTCCATCATATTCATTATTATCACTGATATTTGAGATTTTTTATCTTATGTTTTCTAATTGGATTTCATTTCTAGTCTACCTCAATTTATCTGGGATTAAAGGTTTTGTTGTTGCTGTTGTAAAGAAAGGTAGGAATTAAACAGAGAAATTTACAGAGAGCAAGCGTTAGGAAGTGTGAAAGAATCAACATGTTTGAAGGATTTGGTCAAAACTACTTTCAAATCAATGTGCATCCACGTTTTAATCTCTTTTCTACTTTTATTCTACCCCAGTTTCCCACATGCTATAGCTTCATCTTGACACTTCTCTTATTCTTCCCCTTTTTTGCATCAGATTTTTCTGGCATGTGACAGTAGCATCTCATACTTGGTCACTGCCTCTTAGCAAGTTCAATTTTTTTTTTTATTTCTCTCAGGAAAATAAAGTTCGGATACTAACTGAAATTTAGCTCCGTAAAATCCATCGAGAGTCGGTGTTTTCACACAATTTAATAAAAATTACATGTCGGGGGAATTTATCATGAAATGTTATTTGATAATTACTTAGAATGTTTGTTTTAGTTAATCAGAACATTATTTAAGTTTGCCAGAGGTGGATGGAAATTAACTGAAGAAATTAAACAAAAATAGTATCAAGTAAATGACCTCATAAAACAATTGAATCTATAAGGTAATTTTTGGGAAAGTTATGTTTACTCTATAACATTGCAAGTTGAACAATTATTAATTTATTGTCATTAACTGTCCAAGTTTCACCAGCTACTTATAAAAAATAAAAATAAAAAACTGTCCAAGTTTCCAAATAGTGCTTCTAGAATCTAGAATTCTAGTATCAACCGTAATCTAGCCTCTTGTCTGTATCTGAATTCACACCCACTTGTTATCATTAAAAAATGAATTTGACTACTGCTTGTGCAAAATTAAGGGAGTTAAGCTATCAAATCAATCAAATTAAACCGCAAAAAATTCCTCCGTTAATGGGGAACAAAAGAATAGAAAGTCCTTTTCATGCATCTTTCTCAAGCAATTACAAATCTATTGTACTGAGATCTGTTTCTTATACAAAAAACAATGAATCTACCTAAAGGGACCAATCTCAAATTTATTGTACTTTAAATATCCATCTATGTTCACTCCTAGCTTTATACCATAATACTATCTTGTTAAAGATACCATAATGGAGTATTATGTCAGAAATATATAGATCCTGATCGGTACCAGTTGCTTTTAGCTCTCATGATGCGTTTTCAATTAGTCCTTTTTAGATTTCCTTTTCCTTTTGGTAAAGAATAATTTGATTTGACCATACTGCGCTAGATTGGTCTAGAATATGATGGAATTAACAAAAAGAAATTAAGAAGAAACGGTAAGAGATATTTTCATCGTATATGTGCATTTTATTAATTGGTTTTTTGTTGTGCATCTTGCTTGAAACTTCTAATATTTTGAAAACTCATATGACAACTGTAACGTAATCATTATCGGGTTTTACATTTAAATTAATGCAACTATCGATCTTTTATAATTCATTATCCAAAACCAACCTAAAAGTATCCTCCATTAATCTAAGGTGCTGGTAAGTACCTCTATGCATGGTGACTTGGTGAGATTCTTGCAGTATATATTAGTACAGTAGAAAGACACAAAAGAGAATAGAAGTGTTAATTAACAGATATGACTTACTTTATTATTTTTTGTGCGAAAGCAGTTCAGACGAACGCAGCAGTAATAAATCACAAGCTGAAATAAAAAAACCTTACGTTTTTCACAGCCTAAAACATTCAAGCCTTAACTGAGTATTTTTTTCTCTCGTTTTTTTCTCTTTCGTTATAGTGACAGTTTTTCACTTTCATTAAGAAAACTGACATTAAGACATTTATATAAACATCTACACGCTCAATCATTAAGACATCTGTCCAATGCACCTATCCACTAATAATCTGTCCAGCGTACTTATTTAGTAATGCATATTTTTATAACAGGTTGAGTTTTGAATTCAGATTTTTCATAAAGGACGTACCATTTAATAAATCCAACAAGAAGAATTAATATTAAAATCACAAACCATATACAAATACCTCTTGCATGCAGTCTTGAAAATAAAAAAGAAAGGAAAATGCACAAACAGAATAAACGATGATAAAGGAAGATGAACTGCTGATAATATATCGATTTCATCATGGTCATCATCATTAGACGTTTACATTTTCACACACAAATCATGAAATCACATGGAAGGGAAGTACTTCCAACTCAAAAGACATAGCAATGGATCAAAAGAAACACAAAGCAAAACCAAACCGCAAAGATAGAGAAATTGAGATAAAAAAAGAAAGAAAGAAAGTCATTTCTAGTACTAAGTTTTCCGTCAACACTACTAAATTCTAAGAATTTCATATCTTCTACTTAAATAGCAGTAAAGGGACCATGGTTTCCCATCATTGGGCCCCACAAACCAGACTCATTTGGATATCCGTTTGCCTCACGGGTGCTGTCGGCACAGCAATATGGCTCATGCCACTCCACTGGTAATGCACTTCCCACTGGCTTTATATCAACCTCACTTGTTTGAACATGCCCTAAAAATGGCAACGACAAACCTTGACCGGCTTCCATCTCTTGCCCATGGACCCCACTACCAGCACCGATTGAGAACTGAAGTGCATGTAATGCGTGCAATCCGCTCGAATCTAACCCACTGTTGATATCTCCTATGCCTAATTCACTTCCCTCTGCTCCACCCAAGAACTTGTTTTCGAGGTTAAGCCCGAGACCATAACCATACTTCCATTCGGAAAAATTAGCCGATGACTCTTGAAGTGGTAATTGCAGCCCAGAAAAGGAGAGATGGAGAGCAGTGGTTGCTGGCAGGTGGGGGTTTTGCATGTTAATGCCAGACTGCTTCTTTGGGTTCACGCGCTTATTTTTACGGCATCCACCGCCGACTGGTACATTCCGAAGAGAGCCTCCTTTGGTCCAATAACGCCGGCATGTCTTGCAAAAGTACCTTGGCTGGGACAAGCTGTAGTTGTTGTAATAGCAGAATTTGGTGTGTGAAGAGTCGCACCTCGGGCATTTCAATGGTTGATCATGCTGGGGGCGCAACCTCCTGTCGATTGGAGGAAGCGGGCCGCCAAGGTGGTGGGGACTTGGAATTAGCTCAGCAGACAGAGGTGATGATGTGTTCGTGCCGGCATCCTCATTAGCAATGCCCTGTCAATTGAATTACGTACATTGAGTAGTCGTTAAAGGAATTTCGGGTAGAAAAATAATTAATTGGATATGGAATATTGGAATAAATAGATATGTATTGATTGATTAAAAAATTGGAAAATTCATTGGGATGTGTGATGATTTTGAGTGGTGGTTCTGGGAATGTGAACATCAACATCGATTTCAGGGACCAAAAATATAGCATGTGTTTGAAAGATAAAGTAGGAACCTTTTTTGGTGCTTAGTTTGTTGGAGGTAAGATAATTCAAATTTGATTTGTGAAGTTCAATTTCATGCATGACTCCCGTTGCAAGGCATGCAGCCTCTTCTTCTAGAATGTCCATGCATTTACATTGCATAATTAAAGTATAATGAAACGATTTCATTGAGATGCCATTTTCAGTGGGCAACCAAAAAGAAACTAAGGCCAAGAAAATTAAACTGAGAGCAGAAAACTAGAGGCAGACTATTTATTTATATTTCATTTTGGTGTGTCAAAGCACTACAATACAAGAGAATATATTCATTAGTTTATTTGATTCGTTTTGATGGATGATGAACCTAGAAAATTTGTTTTATACATAAAAATCCTTGCACTCTTGCTCCAATGCAAGGTTGCAAAACTTACATCAGAACGACAGTTTCTCGGAACACATTTAAGGTGCACTATATATCTTTATTTACATCTGCAATAATCTTTTTTCCGAGGCTGAACTTTAGATTCCCTAAAATTAACAGATGCTATATATGAACCTAGGTTTTTAAGATTTTAATTTAGAAAAACATATAAAGAACCTAGGGCTAGCTAGGGGGTTGTCTTCCAATTGTTTGTACAAATTTGCAGACTTGTTTTAGGGTCATCGTTTCAAATCATATATACGTGACACTATGCAAAAAATCAAAATATTAGAAGTAATCACAATATAATCGAAAGGATGGAAATTTTGAATCCTAAAAATTTGTCATGTTATTGACTCAATATTCATTGTTATGAAAAAAATATATATTTTGGTTCTTTCCAATTTAACCAAAACCAAAAAAATAAAGAAATTTTGACTCTGTGAAAGATGTTTTATAATAAAAGCTTTCCAAGCCGTATGCTTCACCTTTGATAAAAATACGGTTCGATTACAGGGTAATTTCATGATAAATTGATAAAAACTAGATGTATTTTTCAACTGGAATTTATCTAAACTCAGAAGAGCAAGTACAAAAACTGAAAAAAAAAATTGTGATTTATTTTAAGTAAGTGCAATAGTTTACCTTAAGCCACTCAGAGGAATCCATGCAAATTTGCATATTGAAGATTTGGCAACAAACTAATTAATTTATTAACTTGTACAGGCAACACTGCAAACTGGAGCAAGATCTGCTAGTTTATATATAGGCCTCCAGAATTTCCAAAAGATATCTAAGCAAACATGCCTGAACAGGGAAAGAGAAGCAGTGAGATTGAGAGAGGGAGGTATCAGATATGGAGAGACGAGATAGTGGGTTGGTGAGGAATAAATGGTAGGAAGAGATGGAGAGTGGTGGGGTGAAATAAGAAGCATGTATGAACAGGAAGCCGAACAGATGGGGGCCCCGCAGAGACTTCTGTGGGCCACTACTTGTCTAACACTGTTTTTTTTTTCATTCTTTTTTCTTTATTGAGAGATTAAATGTTGAGATTTACATTAGACAAGCCAACCTCTAGTAAAGACTATTGTATCCGCAGTCTTTTTCTTGTTCTATTATTCGTCGCTAGTGAGTTGTTCGGAAATAATAATGATGGTGATTGGTGAATTTGTTGTACAAGACGACGAGACTCTCTTTTAATTTTTTTTTTTTGGGTCATGGCAAAAGTTTCTGAAAATTTCTACAATTGAACAGAATATATTTTACACAAACGATTTATTTTCCTTAGCGGGAATAAAAAGTCAATTCAATTTCGTTTAAAATATTAGGATTGTATATATGGTAAAGTTTAGTAAGATGTAGTAGTAATCATGTTTGGTTCAAAAAAATAAAAGCATCCTCGTGACTTATGGAAGAAATATGAAGCAACAATGACCAAAAGAAGTGCTCAAAATGTTAGGAGTTTTAAAAGTTTAAATTAGCAATTTTTAACCTTTCACCACCAGAAAAATGTTATAGCACCGGTTTTCTAAACACTTTAGCACCGATTTTTCAACCATTTTATTAATCGGTTATTAATCAAAAATCGGTGCTGAAGAGCACCCTTCAGCACCGATTATTACTCAAAAATCAATGCTAAAAGTGTTTTTTTTTAAAAAAAAAACTGTTGATTTTCTTCCATAAAAGGTCAATCGCCTCTGTTTCTACATTATGTTGCAGAAGAATGAAAATACATCATTATGATTCCTCACAATCAACATTATAGATAAAATATAATCTACTTTCTTCAAAAAAAATTAATCAGAAAATATTATATCACCTTCATGTGGAAGTCAACATAAAGCATCAATAGGCATGTCTTCATACTATAAAACAAATAAAAATAAAAATATATAATAATTGCCATAGAACTACAATATATATTATCATGCTGCACAAAAGAGCATTAAAGGGTAATAGAATAAAATAAATAGGTACCTAGTACTTGTGTGTCCTAGGGATACAAATGAGTAGAGTTTGAGCGAGTTGGGTTTAGTTTAAACTCAGCTCATTAAAATTCGAGTCGAGTCAATTGAGCTCGTGAAATATTTCGAGCTGAAAATTTTAGTTCAAACTTGGCTCGTTACTATTCGAGCTGGCTCACGAGCCATTACATGTGCATTGACTCAATTTGACATTTAGATTTAGTACGTCTATAATTTATAAGATTAGTACATCTAGAAAACTGGTATAAGAGATGGTACAAAATTAATATATTAACAAAATATACTTTCAATGACATCTTCGCTATATTAATTTGAATAGATTGACCAATAAAAATCTACCGAGTCAGATATACGAATCTAGTCACGAGTGATTAAGAAACGTCGTTAAGCTACTGACATGGTGAGATGGTGAGAAATAATGAGAGATTCGTTAGCATATTAGAGTTTGGCGGAAAAAAATATATAAACTATTTTTTATTTGAGCCACGAGCCGAACCAACATCAACTCTAACTCGGCTCATTTAATTACCGAGCCAGATTAGTTTGAGCCAAATTAGTTTGAGTCATATTAGCTCAGGTCAATTTAGCTCAAACTTGAGTCGAGTCCGAGCTGACCCACGAACCCGAGCTTTTTTGTGGAGCCCTAGTGTGTCCAATGAAGTAGTAGCATGGAAAAACAAAATAAATTTTCAATGCATATAGAAGTGATGTTATATACCAAAATATAGTGTTAATGTTATAAAATTAATTATAACTTATAGTATTTTGATTAAATTATAATTAAAAATATATAAGTTTGTGATATTGTTCTATTTTAACGTTTAAGTGCAGGTATGAGAAGAATCAAGCCAAACGGATTCTAAATTGGAGCTCGGGACTTTAAGCAGAGTCAAAACAGTATAAATTTCACATGTTTACGGGTTGCAAAGATCTACACAGCGAAGTTGAGTAATCTTTGTGACCCGCAAAGATTTCGTTGTGGACTGCAAATATTTCTCATAGGAAGTGACAACTAACAAACACAATAGAGGATTTATAAATATTTAAACCAAAGAGTAGAAACTAACCTAACGCTTTAAACTCTTGTGCAATTTCGTCAGCTAAATTTCTGAGATATTTGAAAGAAAATATTAGTTCTGCTACTGAAATCCGACACACAGAGAATCAAACCAGCTTGCATAATCAATAATAAACGACATTGTCTCATAGGATTGATCCAATTTGATGATAAGTCTACCAACATACTCAGAACCATAAATCAAAACAACTGATGATTAATCAAGAGCTAGGGGGAAGAGAGAGAGGATAGGATAGGGCTCAAGCAGCGGCAGAGGGGGGCTAGAGTTTAAAGTGGCAGAGTTGGGGGGAGATTTTGGTACTTAGAAAATTTTTTAAATGAAGTCGAAAGAAGGAGAAAGAGAGAGTCAGGGAGAAGATTTAAATTTTAAAATTTTAAAACATATCTTTAACATCAGTTTTATAAAAAAATTATTGTTAAAGATAAATTTTTACACTGATTTTTTTAAGAAAACTAGTGCTAAAGGTCTTTCGATCTGGTTTTGATAAATAACCGGTGCTAAGAGTTTACCTTTAGCAATGATTTTTTTTTTTAAAAAAAATGGTTCTAAATGTCTAAACTATTTTTTACTTTATTTTGGAAATGGTTTTTCTATAAAAACCGTTGTTAAATATTTCATAAAAAATTCATAATGCCACTAACCACTTTTAGCAACTGTTATTAAATTAACCGGTGCTAATTGGACATTTCTAAAACCCTTTTTTAATAGTGTTTTCTTTATTTTTCTCCCCCAGAAATAATATTATCTTTTCGCTCGTTTTGTTTTTCATTTAAAGAGTAAAAGAGCTTTTTGTCTTTCATTTACTTTGACTTCTATCTATTGACAATTTCATTAATTATAATAATTTTTCACTTTGATTCGAATGAGTAGTTCCCAGATATGAACTAATGTCAAAGGTAAATATATAAAGCAAGTGGATAAGGAAAATTCGAAAAAAAAGGTGTTTCTTTCCTCTGTTTTAAACTTTTAATTGTTATCAAGAGTGTTACGCACAGAAAATTTAGTTCACAAAAGACCATTTGGTTATCCTTTAGTTTAAAGACATGCATAAGCATATTAGAACAACACGATTACACATAAAAAAAAAAAGAATAGCAAAAGAGAAACAGAAAGATATACAATTTTTTTTTCTTTATCAAGCGTGCGGCATATGCTTCTTTTCATTGGTTTTATTCATTATATTGTATCTTTTAACCTACTTATTAATATATTTCAGTTTTCTTTAAAAATTTGTTCTAGTGAATAGAATATATTCCCAGGTTATCTTTGACCAAAACGGTCTGTGTGGCACACATTGACACAGAAACCTACCTGCTGACATTTTTTTATAATAATTATTTTTTTTCATTCTGGTAATACATTCTAAATTTAAATCAGACCTTTCAAATTTTATCCGACGTCTCAAAAACTTTAAACAACACATCCCTAAATTTAAATCGGACATTTTAAATCTCATCCGACGTCTTAAAAACTATAACAACAGTAGCAGAAAATACCGATATTGTACAGTAACAACTATACAAGATACCGTGAGCTTAACTCAAAAATTATATCAAATTATCTTTAAATTTTAATTTATCATACTCATTTAATTTTTTATATGAAAATATTGTGGGATGCAAAAATTTGAAGTGTTTTGAGTTTTTTAAGTCACCATTTTTTATTTTTAAAATGATGTTCAAATATTAATTATTTTATTATTATTTTAAAAAAAAAAGATGACTCCGTGAGTTTAAGCTCACGGAATCTTTACTCATTATAATAATTATATTATTAATAATAAGAGTGATAAAAATAAATTTTGAAATCTACGAATGATTGTGCGTCACTGGCAGTGACGCGGAGCAAACACGCCACTATCAGTGGTGTCTTTCTATAAAACAGTGTAAACGTACCACTGACAGTGACGCATTTGCTTTTGCTCATCATGATTACCGTTGGATCAACATTACTACTGTCAATCATCCACCAAAGATGTCACTAACAGTGACGCGTTACTTAAAGATATCACCGCCAGTGAATCACTATTATTCGTAGATTTTAAATTTAACTTTTATCACTCATATTATTAATAATATAATTATTATAATTATTATATACAAAAAAAATCTGTTGGAAATGATATGGCGTGAGCCAAGAATTTCTCAGGCCATGCAACAAAAGACTAACATTTACAGAATCGAAAGCCTGACTCTACTGGCTGGGCCCCACCTCATTCATACCTGTCAGAGAAATAGCAGGAGTTTATGCTCTAGGTTCACCATTTAATTTTTGCATCACGATCAGATGGACCTTTGTGATTGAGGACAGACTTTGAACATCCTTCGATTTACAATGACACTATTTTTTCTACTCAAATATTTTAAATATTACGATATTTTCCGAATGTATGTATTCATAAACTATTCTGAAATCATATATTTAAATAACTAAAAATATTCAAAATATTTTTTCTAAGTAACAAATAGAAATATTCTGAATGCATGAACTTTAAACACGTGTATCCAAAATGAACAGCCGGTCTGAATATGTGTTTAAAAGAAAATGTAAATACATATATTTACAATTCATTCTAGACGCATGCATTTAATATTTTAATTTCAATTTGTTTGTTTTTGTTATTAGATTATTTTTTCTGTTTTTTAAGTTATTTGAACAATCTCATTCAATCAAAACCGTTAGAGTTATGTATTTAGAAAATAGATATAATGTTCTTCAATATTTTATAACAAAGATATTCTTGTCAAACATCTCAAAATGTGGATAGACAATCAAAATATCTCTGTAATTGAAAGCTTATTCTTATCCATTTAGGTAATTTATTTTTCTAATTACAAACTGGATATAAATATTATTTTATTGAAGTATGGTTTTACTGAAAGAAATATGACAAAAACAATATTTATATCAAAACAAAATAAAATCATTAATATCTCTTTTAACATATATAATAAAATTGATGTCAAAAACAATATCAATAATCTCATCTGTATGTGAGATCCCTGAAATTTAATTAGAGTGCACATCATTATTATAATAATGGTCAGATGCTTGGTTTTTCATTTTCAATTACTCTAAAAATATTTATGGAGCAGACAATAGACCTGATCCAGGAAATGATCTAGGTCCTTCCATCGTAAAAATATAGTTGATTTTTTGGGGAAAAAGATTTCTCTGCTTACATATATCTTTTTCTTCGTCTCTCATCCCAAGCAAGGTATATGTTCTTCTCGATCCAAGTCTCGGTACATCAAAAGTCACAAAGCCTGCCGCCGTGCCGTGTATTTTCTCAGTCTAACCCTCTTAAGTCTTAAGATCCCTTTTGCATTCTACTCCTATCAAAATCTGATTTCTGATATCTGATATCTGATACATTATGTCAAAGTTGCTTAGATAGTACTCGAAGTCGAGATATCATGAGTGACATATAATAGCCTTACTGAGATATATTAAATATTTCATGTATAAGTAATTTGTAATGAATAAAGAATTCTGTAATAGTAGTCCAAACTATGTAAAAACTTGTCCAGTGCATCTTTCATGAATGCATGAACGATTTCTAGTATTTTAATTTAATAAATGATATCAACATATGATTTTGATATTTGATTGAATTATCAGTGTACCATCAAAACTTATTAAATTATCAATATCTTCATCAAAATATTAAAATTTACATTTTTTTTTCTATCTAAATTTGTCATACTTTCTATCATCCCTTTTTCATTTAATTTATTATTGATCTTTTTTAAATATTTATCTGACCAAATTATCTCCTGAAATGGAGATGTCATTCTCATTTGAAAGCAATGTCAAGTTTTTAACTATGTTGTTTGATTGTTGTTGGGAATCTATTGTTTTATTTGATTTTGACGATTGTTTGTTATAGATACAGTAGAAACAATCAACCAAACCATTCTTTGAAGAAGTCCATAGGTTATACGCGCGCACACATTATCCAATTTCTACCCCCAATCCCGTACAAGCGGGATTCGAACTCTAGACCTTCAAGGAGGGTTGTGTCACCATAAACTACGCTAAGTAACGGCGACAACTAAAACATTCTTGATACTAATTTCTAAGCTATTCAGATCTAGTGCAATCTCTTCGTGGGACTGAAATCCACGTGAAATAATGAGATTGTGATTGACAGGAGTAATGGGTTATGAACAACCGCACAGGAAGTCAAGAACGAAATTAAAATGTTTGACTGCTCAATTACTGATACTAGGTGAAATTAGTTAATTCGGCATACTTAGTTTGGATACCTTAGCTTTTTTGAATTTTTGATGTTTATATGAGAAAATAGAATATTTGATGTTTAGATGGAGATATTGATAATTCAAGAGGCCTTTGATGGGAACGTAATAATTTCATCCTAAAAAATGCTATCGTTACTATTGATAATTCAAGAGGCCTAGTGTTTTATTTTTAGTTTATTTTAATTTATTTTAGACTAAAGACTTTGTTGTTGTTATTATTTGTATTGGTTTTTGTCACTTCTTAAATGCAATAATTAAATATAGAACTTCTCTTATTTCAATAATTAAACATTTTCTTTAATAAAAATATTTTTAAGCAAATAAAATAAAATCATTAGATAAATTGAAAAGAAAACAAATATAAGGGAATTTCCAATGAAAAACGGCGAAAGCTCATTTTGGAAGGCTATAATAGAAAAAACAGTTATTTCTATTATATAATAATAAGGGTTTGTTTGACACTTCATGGAATAACAAAAAGTAAGAATAAAATTATTATTCGGACGAATTAATTTGTCAAACAAATTTTAGACTAAGTAGAAGAGTGCTAATTTGGTATACCAATTTATAGGTGGAATACCGGATTAGCTCTCGTCTGAATAGCAATTATTATTTGATTATATTATATTATATTATATTATTATGATTATGATTTATGATTATTATATTATTATATTATGATTATGATTATAAATTTATAATTTATTATTATATTATTATTATTTATTATATTATTATTAAATTATCATTATCATTATCATTATTATTATATTATCATCACTAATAATATTATTATATTATTATAATAATTGTTATTATTATATATTATCATCATTGTTAGTATTATTTTATTATAATAAATATGATTTTAGTATTATGATTATATTATTATTATATTATGATGATTATGTCTATGATTATTATTACTTATTATTATTATGATTATTATTATGATTATTATTATTATTATTATTATTATTATGTTGTTATATTATTATATTATGATTATATTATTATGATCATAATTATTATTATTATTATTCTAATTATATTTTTATTATATTATTATTATTATTACTATAATTATTATTATCATGATTATGATTATGATTATGATTATTATTTAATTATATTATATTATATTATATTATATTATTATGATTATATTATTAAAATTATGATTATTTATTATTATCATATTATTATGATTATGGTTATAATTATAATTTATTATTATTATATTACTATATTACTATATTATGATTATGTTTATATTTTTATTATATTACTATGATTACGGCTACGAATATTATTATTTATTATTTATTATTTATTATGATTATGATTATAATTTTTGTATTATTATCATCATCATTATTAGTATCATAATTATTCATATTTTAACGATTCTGATTAACTGTTGACAAATGATATTTTCACTTTTCTGAATAATTTAGAATATTACTTTTCTACCACTATTTTAAAAAAAATTACTATTATATTGCTCTTTCAAAATTACTATTCTTCTAAAATTATTCCTTAAGGGTCCGTTTGGCAAATTAAGGAATAGCTTTGAAAGAGTGGTAATTTTGGAAGAATGACATAATAATATTTTTTTGGAAGAGTGGTAGAAGAGTGGTATTCTTGACTATTCGGAAGAGCGAAAATATCGTTTGGCAGTTGTTACTCAGAATAGTTAAAATATGAATAATTATAATACTAATAATGATGATGATAATAATATTAGTAAAATAATAATCATAATATTAAGATAATAATAATAATAAAGTAATAAAAAATAATCATAATAAATAATAATATTATAATAGTAATATAATAAAAATATAAACATAATCATAATATAGTAATATAATAATAAAAAAATATATTACAGTCATAATTATAATAATATAATAATAATAAGTAATCATAATTTTAATAATATAATCATAATATAATAATCATAATCATAATCATGATAATAATAATTATAGTCATAATCATAATAATATAACCATAATCATAATCATAGTAATATAATAATAAAAATATAATCATAATCATCAAAATAATTATAAATAATTATAATTATAATAATATAATAATAAATTAATCATCACTATAATCAACCTATAATAATATAATACAACATAATAAAATAATAATAATAAGTAATAATAATCATAATCATAATCATCATAATAAATAATATAATAATAAATAATCTTGATCATAATAATATAATAATAAAATAATTATATTTATATTCATAATATAATAATATAATATTAAAATTTTATTTATAATAATAATAATTAATATAATAATACTAATGATAACGATAATATAATAACAATAATGATAATAATAATTTAATAATAATATAATGATAATAATAATAATAAATAATAATCATAATATTAATATAATAATAAATATAATATAATAATATAATAATACTAAATCTTAATCATAATCATAATATAATATAATCAAACAATAATCGCTATTCCGACGAGATCTAATCTGATATTGCACCTATAAATTAGTATATCAAATTAGCACTATTCCGCACTCTTCTACTTAGTCTAAAATTCATTTGGTAAATTAATTTATCGAAATAGTTATTCTATTTCAACTTTTTGCTATTCCATTGAGGCCAAACACTCCTTAATTCGTTAAACACTCCCTAATTCGTTAAAGGGCCTAAAATAAGAAAAGAATAAGGGCATGATTACGAGAGCGGTTGTGCCGTTTGACGTTTGTGGGCAGAAGGGACAATAGAGAGAAGACATGACGTGGCATGGTGGTCTGTCGGCAGTGAACGGCCAGAGACGGCGCGTGACGAGGGATTGAGATCACCCAAACGTCGCTATCTTCAACGAACAGGATTGTCCCCACAGTCCACACTCCACACACATCTTTCCTTTCTCTGGATCCAATGTGTCTCTTCTCTTGTCTCTCTCTCCCTCTCTCCCTCTCTCTCTCTTTCTCTAAATCTCTTCCCTTGCCAGAGAGGTACAAGCCTACTACAAGTCTACAACTAGCTAAGTTCTTCTCCGCCGACTACGTGCGCCGCGCGTGACAAATGGCCTCTCCGGCTCTCCCTAAATTGCTTTTTTTTATTATTATATGAAATATAAATGACCAAAGTAAAAAAAATATCTCTAAATTTTTTTTTCATTTTTAATACATTTTTTTATATTTATTTAGTAATTCATTGTCAAAATGGTTAAAATAACCCATTGTGATCCCTTCTCTTTTTTTAATATGTAATATGTGTATGCCTGCCATATCACTCGGTTTCTTTTGTAATGAAATTTTATTATTTATAAAAAATAGTAAGAGTGTTTTTTTTTAATATCAACTAATAAGAAAGGTGGAGGAAAGTACATTGTATCTGGTGCAGAAATGGAGTAAACTAATAAATTAATTATTTATATTATGTTTTTTTTATTTAAAATAGATAGCTAAGAACATATTAATTTATTGGACGATCAAATTTTAACTTATCATTGTTAAGATAGCTTATTTAATAGATATTGATAGCATATAAGTATAAAATATAATACTAATTAAAAGTCAATATATAGCTTAAAATATATAATATTTGAATAGAAAATATCATGAATAAAATAAAACATGACCCATATTTGTTTTATATAGAAATCACTTATTACGTCATTTGAGGGAAGTTAAAAGTAGATGTAGCAATCGGGTCGGGTCGGACAGGTCAGGTCGGTTTGACCTTTTGAAAGAAATTGGGTCAGGTCGGGTTAGGATAGGGTCGGGTTGGATCGGGTCAGTCAATTTATATGATATGTTTTTTCGAATTTTTAATAGATTTTGATTAGATTGAACATCATTTGATTTCGAATCGGGTCAAGTCAAATCGGGTCGGATCAGATCAGTTTGATTTTTTTTAAAATTAAGTTAGATTGGATTCGAATCCGAACGGATCGGATAGATTTCTCAGATCGGGTCGGATTCTGTCACCTCTACTTAGTTTAAGGTTAAGAGAGGGGTTAAGAATTTTTTTTAAATCGCTCTATGAAATGTAATTCTATTTTTAATTTCGGAAACAGATGCACCGTATTCTTAATTTATTGTTGGCACCTCCAAAATAATTCTTGATGCGTTATGACGCAAGCTGATATATAATTATAGTAATTTAATGCATGGTCAACCAAAAAACAGGACAGACTACAAAAATCATACGATTCCGTGACGAAAACACTTACCAGCCATAATCATTCAAGTGTTTTTCTAGATCAATAGGTCATAGCACCCAACAAGACCTATCAATTTATGTTCCAATTTTGATTGAATGAGGATAGCTGTGCAGTTAGCTTTCCAAATTTTTTGGTCTCGGACTCTCAGTTTGCTTCACCAATTTGAAGTCTAGTGCTATGACAGTATGGCACAGAGAAATCATCCATATCAAACGCTTATCGTTCCCATAAGGCCCATAACGAACTTATTGTTTTTCTTGTCTGATTATACAATCTTGTTACCAGTATATTATACAAGGGTGGGGATCGGTTGGCAATGGATTAACTTGGCAATTTTGACAATGATTTTCTTAAATATAAAAAATTTAAAAATAAAAAAATTATAGATATATTCTTCTATCCATATATTGATAGTCAATTTCATTATCATTTGATAGTCCATCAAAAATTATTAAATTTTCATATAAATTATAACGATTCTAATTTAATGGTTTTTAATGGACTATCAAACGATAATGAAATTACAAGAAATTTAAATTACCAATAATTTATAGGTAGAAAAACACATCTATAATTTTTTTAAAATTTTTCATATTTATTAAGAAGATCATTGTCAAAATTAACAAATTAATCCATTATCAACCGATCCTCACCCATTATACAATTACTTTCCTGCTAATTGCATCATTGTGTATTACTTGTCAAAATCGTAGCCGGTCCTTTTCCTAGAGAGAAAACTAGTTGTGGGCCTTCATTTACGTATTAATGAATTTATATTGTAGATCAGTAAGGCCCAATAAAATGAAGTTGTCAATATATTTTATTTGACAAGCCCATTTAATTCTGTACACTATATGACTATATCCCACAAGAAATAAGAAAAAAAGTGAGAGAGAGAAAAAAAAGGAAATAAAAACAAAAAAGATAAAGGGAATGAGAAAGATTCACCTCGGAAGGATTGATGATCTGAACATTGACCAACTTTAATTCAAACATGACCACATTGTGAGAACTGCCTAGGGATTAGAGCAGACCCCACCAACAGTTTCTTTCTTACTTAGCAACTTTTGGTTTGTCAGATTTTGTGTTATGTTACGTATGCTTGATGCAGCAACTTGGTAGCGAATAAAAAAACCTCCTAATGTTTAATAGCAGCAGCAATAATAATAATAATAATAATAATAATAATCAGATATTAAACATTGTCGCACTGCCTTGCTACTCAAATGCACAGAAAATACATATCAGACACAGGAAGCAATTTTTATGGTCTACCAACTTTTAGTTTTTTTATAGCAATATTTTTCACATTGGGAACGGAGGACTTTCGATGGGCTTTGGATCAAATATTGTGTCTGATGGTTATAAACACCGTCTGATTTAATTGTGATTCGTGTGAAATTTTACTCATATACTTTAATAATCGTGCATCATTTGAGATCAAAAAGCATAACAGCTCATGGGACCGAATTGGGTCTAATAATGAGCATCGGACCCATTCATGTCCTTTTGGCATTTAGATCCGAATATGTTGGTTATGAGATGGATTAAGGAAATATTGAAGCGCTTTTAAATGGATCAGATCATCAACGTATTCTCTTCCAACAGGCAAATTAAAATTAAAAAAAAAAAGAGGATTGGACCGGAGATTGAAATTACAGTTTCTCAGCTCATAATTCATAAATGAGCTCATTATCAAATCAATGGAATAAACACATGGTTTGGTTTAAGGATTGTAATCTCAAGCTTTTGGTGTGCATCAGCACAGGGGCCAGAACTTTGCATGTAATAATATCTGATTAGAGAGAAACCCAATAAAGTAACTTGCATCGATTAACTGTCACATCTGTCATTTGCTTTGATCCAATGCAAAATTTCTTCTTTTCTCTCCTTTTAAAGGTTACAAGACCCATGTACCAATATTCTCATGCAAACAGCTTAAAGGAAGGGATCCAAAGGTCCAAAGCAATCACCTTTCTCTCCATCCCAAGCATTCAAAGGTCACTCTGTTTACCTGGACGAGTGATGGAGCCATTTGATCACAGCCTTGGTCCAAAAGCAAAAGAGAGGCCCCCTCTCATTCAAAAATTGAGAATCACCTTGCATGTCCCCCTTCTATTTCAAAATAAAAAGAGATTCATTCTTAAAGAACCAATACTTGCCTTGCTTGAGCTTTGAGAGAGAGAGAGACTACCCTTAGAGAAGCTTCTTTCTTTGCTTCCTATACTAGCAATAGGAACAACTTCCGCTTTTAACTGCTACACTAAATACATACACTCAAAAACAGAGAGAGAGGAGAGAGCTACGACAATGTCAACACTCACGCAACCAATGGTATACCCTAATGTCATCCCGACGCATCCTCCGTCCAACTCAAAGGGCTCTTTTGGGCCAGTATTCGCCGTGTTGTCTGTTATTGCTGTGCTAGCTGTTGTTACTTGCTTGATCAGTCGTTTCTGCAATCGCCGCATGTCCCAATCAAAACTAGACCTGATGGATAGGTCTTACAACTCAGAGAGTGACGTAGAGAAGGGTGCGAAAGGGATTGGAATAGATTTCACAATGGTGAAACCAACTGAGGTTTCTCAGACAAGAAAAGGTGACATTGAGATCAAATTTCCTACAGTCAAGTCTTCTATGAAGAAGGAAATCAGAGGGGTGCCAAGACCTTATGGTGGCAATAATATCATACATCCGGAGATTGGATTTGGAGGAAGAAGGTTGCCAGGCAAAAATTTTATGTAATATCAGAAAATTAAATATGTTGCGTCGAGAATGTGAAATGATTGCCAGAGTACTTCATTCTGGTTTTCTTTTTCTTCTTTATTTTGTTTTCTTTTGCCTTTTTGTTTTACTTGTTTTCTTGTAATTTCTCTTTTTCCCCTTCTATTTTAGAGGGGAGGTGGGATCTAGATTCTGGTCACTGAGGTATTGCATTAGCTTGATTCATTTTGACAGGTAAAATGTACCAAGGTAGACCCAATTTAAATTTCATAAATCAGAATCTTATAATGCAACATACCCGGAATTAAGCTTCTTTTATAATTCTAACAATATACTTATGCGTTGCAACGAACTCTTTTATTTAAACATAAACATATTATAAAATAAAAAAATCATATTATCTAATATTAAATTATAAATTCAGAGAAAAACTTATAATAAAAAACAAATTTAATCTTAGATGAGATTTTCTACAAAATATGAATTAATGATTCATAGTGTTTATGATAAGAAAAATAAATTATTCCGACATATATTATTATCATTAATTTCTCATCAAACATGTACAAAATTACTAATCATAATGCATATTTAAGCTTTAAATCAAATTTTTATAGTAACATAAATAAAAAAATATTGAGTATTCTAATTTGTAAAGCATGTGCATATACATAAATGAAAATAATAATATAGATGAGAAAAAAATGAAAAGAAAAAGAGAATCAATGGACGTGATTACATACATTCGATCAACCAAAAATAGATATTATCCATCTAATTGAGAGATAAAATGAATATAATAAAAAATGAACTCTCAAATTTTTAGTTGCTTTTATATAATAATATAGATATAGATAAAATGAACTCTCAAATTTTTAGTTGCGTAAATAAAATAAATGCGTAAAGAAAATAAATGCTCAACTGAATTGTACACCATAAATAAAGATATTTGACAAAATGGTTTTTTTTTTTTGCCAAAAATCCATCAAAATAATACTCGACCTCACTGATACAATACAAACACACCATACCATGCCCTATCCATAGAAAAACAGTCGTCTATAGTTGTACATACATACTGGAATTTAGAGAAAGGAGTCTCCTTCCACTGGAATCCAAGTAGAATCCAATGGCTAGTCATCAACTGGATCTTGTGGGCATTCATTGGCATTGCGTTTTATGGTGATTACTGGGCAATCAGCATGCTTCACACAGAACTCACTAACAGTACCGACAAATACCCTACAATTCACAAAAAAAAATAAGAAAAAAGGAATAAACAAATAAATAATAACATAGGACCTTTCAAAGGGAGCCAGAGAATACACTGTGTTCTAGCGAGCAAGACTTTTCAAGAGGGTCATCTATGGACTAATCTTTGACAGGGATTTTGTACTTAGATACAATGGTGTAGAATTGATGATGGAGTGCTAGATTATTATTTTTCTCTTTACCTCAATGTAATAAAACACCATCAGGTAACATCTTGGTATTATTTTAAAATATCTTAGTAGGCCTTCTGCCTGCTGCTTTAAGAAAAAGAATATCATAAGATCCTTTTACATGATATCTCACATGGAGCATTGGCACTTCACATGTTTTTCTTTTCTCCTAGATGATAAGCACAAGTTAAGAAGTTCTCACCAGAAATTATGATCATCTATACAGTGTCCTTATCCAAATTTCACATCCTTCATTTAAATAATAATCAGAATTTGCTTTCAAGTATCTTTCTAGTGCTCCAAATTTAAATAATCAGATCTATGACTTTGTAAAAGATCTAACTAAATGGGGCTCTTTTACATAGTTGACACTTAACAAAGATGACCCAGATGGAAGAAAATCAAATCAAAGCATATCAATTTGGTATTATCCAAAACAAATCAAGGCATATCAATTTGGTATTATCCAAAGAGGAATACTGAAATTTTACTATTGGAATTAAAAAAACATTTAAAATTAAACCAGTTACCTTTGGAATGGACCGAGGCCACGTGAACCAACGACCAACATATCAGGTTGGACCCGCTTTACTTCACTACAGATCACTTCTTTTGGATCTCCGTTTCTTATCCAAGCCTCACAATTGATCTTTAAAACAAAAAAGTAGAGAAAATAAAGTCAAAAAGCAATATGCAAATATGTCAAAGTCAAACCAAAGGAGAGTTATACTTCATTTCCCTATTCTCCAAACATGTTTGGATAGCCATATAAAAAAATACATTTTACAGATCAAATATACCAAAAATTATGTTGTTAATTTCAACAAGGCATGTTTACTCATGTCATTCAAAAATGAAACTTGAGATGTAACTTTTATCAATAATATGCAAATGGACCCTTGCATTTTGCAAGAAAAGCAATGCACTTTGGTAATATAGTTAACAGCTTGGGAATCTAAGACCTATATGGAAGTGAGCTTGGGGAGACTTTACCCCAAGTTGATGGCAGTGATTGACAAAGAACTCAAGCAAATGGAGGCCTCTAATTTTCTCCCTCTCCTTCATACTCTTAAAATCATCTGGAGATGCATAGATGCTGTCCATGTCATCAAATCCTAATAACGAAGGGAAAACAATACAGCAGATGCAAAACAAAGATGTAATCAGCTTAATTATTTAGAATACATGCAAATTATGGAAAATACTAAATAGCATGGCTGAAATCTCCGACTTCAATCCACAGTTGAAATGTCAGGTTAGATATCACATCAAACGCCATTTACCAGGACTGTACTTATTGGATTAATTTGTGTTCCGTCAGTACTTATCCCCAATTGACTGGTATGTGTTGGTAATTTCATGCATAATTGCCTAAGAGCAAATGAAAATTTCAGGCTTTCTTAACAATTATTTAGCCAAACATTGCAGGACAAACATAAAGTTCAATTGACTAAGAAATCCATTTGTTAACAAATACTAACTATAATAATAATAGTAAAAACAACAACAACAACAGCAAAATTGACACGAGTAGGAATAACAAGGATTGATAAAGTTACCATCTTCGTCTGGGATCTGGACATGGAGAAAAAATAACTTAAATTCAGAGAAATTGGCACGAACGAGTTTGGAGAGCGTCCATTCGAAGGCGCTCCGGCTGCTAATGGAGGGATGCGGGTACCCCTTGAGAGAAGATTCGTTCACTGACACCATGATCTTTGTCGGATCGCTGAATCCCCCCGTCCCATCCATCTCTCTCTCTCTCTCTCTCTCTCTCTCTCTCTCTCTCTCTCTCTCTCTCTCGATCTTTCTCTGTGCAGTGAGCTTGGAGAGGGTTCTAATTCTAGTTCTAATTCAAGAGTAGAGAACTGGAGAATGGAGATTGTCTTTTTGGAAGGGACGAGATACGGGAACTCTCCAGTTTAGAAGGAACTTGAGAAATTTATGGTATCGGATATGTGATGGGAATTTTTACTTAAACAGCTTAAAACTCAATAATATCTACAGGAACGGCCTAACAGGAAACTTATTTTCACAAAAAACCTAGTTAAGGGCGTGAGTTCAACTCACGCCTTTAACTCACTTTTTTCTCTGCCCGTGAACTGCCCAAAGAAAAGAAATTCACGAAGATCGTGAGTTGAACTCACGTCCTTCAGAAGGGCGTGAGTTGAATTCACGCCCTTTAGGTCTACCTACCGTATTTATGTCTTCTTTTTTTATTGTCTAAGTTGTAACAGTTCTTAGCATTCGCTGGAAATGGGCCCAAGTCGAAAGGGCGTGAGTTGAACTCACGCCCTTAAGACTTTCGATTTTTAACCCCCCACCAACTGCATTTATTACCCTCCATCTCCTTCTTCTACCCATCCAACCCAGCAACAACCACATTATACTCGCCATTTATCTAAAAACTCACAAATCTACTAACATCTTTCTCCTTCTACTACCTCATCCAACTCCTTTTATGAGTGGCATTTTCAAACAACAAACTTATTTCTATTGTGAGTAATATTTCTCTCTTATCTAATAATTTTCTAACTTATTTCTAACATATTCTCAATTCAAAATGTGATGTAGGAAGCATTGGATAATGTTCATCATCAATTTATTTACGGGCGGTAGTGTGCAACACGGACATCTCGGGGTTTTCTACTCGCAAGGTCCAAGATTGAATTTCACGGTAAATGAAGATATTACTCTCTCTCGGTTAAGAAATGAAATTTATAGAGTTTTGGGGCTTTCGGAGATACAATTTAATTTAAAAATTCGAGTTAAGTTCAATGCATCGCCCCCACCATGTGTTTTTTTTACCGAGATTGAGTTATTGAGCAACGAAACTTGGAGATTTATTGTAGAAAATATGGGTAATTGGAAGGTGATAGAATTATTTGTGGACCCGGAATCAAAATTGGGAACAAATATTTCTCAACCCAGATTAACACAAGCAATTGCTAGTAGCAGTCGAGACACACCATACGAAGAACATCAAAGACCATCATATTCACCAAATCCTACAATGCATATGCATCTATCTCCTAATTCTAATAGCGATGCGGATGTGGATGCGGATGTGGATGCGGATGCAGATGCATTCGAGTTTGATATCACATTAGATGACATTTCTCCTTTTGAAAGAGTTGGAAATATGATATCATCAGATGATACTCCGATTGGTAATACCTGCTCTGATGAACAATTTAATTTTATGAATTTTAATGATATGGATGAAATCAATGAAGATATTGTTGAGGAGGAGTTTAACATGGATAACAATGATAATTATCCCGGATGGCTACTCAAGGACCGCTCAGATTCACACCCAGTTGCATCGTTTAACTCCATAGAAGGAATTGTAGAATTTATTTGTGATGGTAACTACTTTAATGATATGAATTATGCAACTGATGATAACTTAGCAGTTGACCAAGTATTTCGTACTAAGGATCATTTGAAATGGGTAGTGCATGATTTTCATATTAGAGCAAACCGTACATTTCTTGCTAAAAAGACCAACAAGCAAGTGTATACTGTTGTATGCACGAATCAAAATTGCAAATGGAGGTTGTATGCAATTCGTCGAAGTTATGATGACGCTTTTGTAATAAAGACACGAAAAGGACCACACTCATGTGTTATCTCGGGGGATAGACTAGAGCATCCGCATATCACAGCGTCTTTCATAGCATCATTAATACGGGAGCATGTGAAAGCCAATGTGAAATACAAAATCATAGATATTAAGGTAATGGTGGAGCAAATGTATCATTTCAAGGTTAATTATATGAAATGTTGGCGTGCGAAGGAAATTGCAATTGCACAGTTATTTGGAGGTTGGAAGCAAGCTTATAATCTAATTGTTCCCTTATTGGGAGCAATGCAAAATAATAATCCGGGCACAAAAGTTGAGTGGTTCACTGTACCAACAAATAATTATAATTATAAGTTTTTTCAAGGTGTATGTTGGGCATTTGGTCCGGCTATTAGAGCCTTTAAACATTGTAGACCTGTCATTGGTATCGATGCCACCTTTCTTTCGGGTAGATACAAAGGAAGACTCATGACGGCTTGCGGCTATGATGCCGAAGACCAACTGGTACCGCTTGCTTTTGGATTATTTGATAAGGAGACTAATCTATCTTGGGAGAGATTCATGAAATTTATTCGTCAACAAGTTATTGGCTCTAGGGTGGTATGTGTGATTTCAGATAGACATGCGTCAATTTTAAGAGTTTTTCGAGAAACAGGTCTTGGCTGGCATGAGGATGCTAGAGAGGCATTCCACAGGTATTGTTCTAGACATATTTGTCAAAATTTTCAGCGTCATTTTAAAAACAAGGAACTTACTAAGAGGGTTAGGTTTGTTATTCGGCAAAACCAACCACGTAAGTTTCAAATGAGAATGAGAATGTTAGAACAAAAGAACCCCGAAGCGGTAAAGTGGTTAAATGATATTGGCAGAGTCGATGAGAATCATGACCCACGTTATGATCTGTGGGCATATTCTTATGACCAAGGCGGTCGACGTTGGGGAATATTAACAACTAATGGTCCTGAATCACTTAACAATGTTTTTAAAGAAGCTAGAGAATTACCGGTAACCTCTATCATTGAGATCACATTTTATAAATCGGTCAAATATTTTGCGGAGAGGAGAACCAAAGCGGAACAAATTATTAATGAAAATCTTGTCTTTGCCCGAAAGGTTGAGATGTTACTAGAAAAAAGACGATTAAAAGGAAACACACACAAAGTCACTCCTTATAGAGATGCCCGAAAATATGAGATTATAACTAAGGAACGAATGGAGGGAAATAAAATTAAAGGTGGAAAAAAACATTGGGTTAGACTAGAAACTCAGGGAGGGACATGTACATGTCAAAAACCACAATTGACAGGTGTACCATGTTCTCATGTGTTAGCGGCTTGTGCAACACAAGGAATAAATAGCAACCAACACGTGGTCCCTTTTCTCCGTGCGAGTGAATTGATGGCAACATGGGAACCTGAATTTTATTATTATGGGAACCGTGAAACATGGCCACAACTCGAAGGACCCACACTTGTTCCGGATCCTTCGATGTACATGATCAAGACGGGTCGCCGACAACACATACGAATTCATAATGAAATGGATGAGATGAGTCAAGAAAAACACACCTATAGATGCACACGGTGTGGCCAACAAGGACATAGTCGAAGGACTTGTACTGCTAACCCGAATAATGAAGGTACTACTGAAAATCACAGCTTTAATTATCATTATTTTTGCTATTCAATTTAATTAATGACTTATTTTTTTATTGTAGATGCTTGATTGCGCTATTTCAATATGCAGAAGGAAGCAAATGAATGAATGCTTTGTATTCTCTATTAATGTAGTAGTTAAGTAATTATTGTATTATCTATTAATTAAACTTTGTATTGTACCTTTTATTATTTAGTTATAAAGATTGAGGACTTTATTAATTTGATTATAAAGATTGAGGACTTTATTAATCTGGTTATAAAGATTGAGGACTTTATTAATTTGGTTAATAAAGTCTAGTCTAAAGGGCGTGAGTTGGACTCACGCCCTTTAAGGCGCAATCAGCTCTCAAGGGCGTGAGTTGGACTCACGCCCTTTAAGGCTTTTCACTCCCACCCTGATTCCAGAGCGCAATCAGCTCTCAAGGGCGTGAGTTGGACTCACGCCCTTTAAGGCTTTTCACTCCCACCCTGATTCCAGAGCGCAATCACCTCTCAAGGGCGTGAGTTGGACTCACGCCCTTTAAGGATTTTCCCTCCAACCCTGATTCCAGAGCGCAATCAGCTCTCAAGGGCGTGAGTTGGACTCACGCCCTTTAAGGCTTTTCACTCCCACCCTGATTCCAGAGCGCAATCACCTCTCAAGGGCGTGAGTTGGACTCACGCCCTTTAAGGATTTTCCCTCCAACCCTGATTCCAGAGCGCAATCAGCTCTCAAGGGCGTGAGTTGGACTCACGCCCTTTAAGGCTTTTCACTCCCACCCTGATTCCAGAGCGCAATCACCTCTCAAGGGCGTGAGTTGGACTCACGCCCTTTAAGGATTTTCCCTCCAACCCTGATTCCAGAGCGCAATCAGCTCTCAAGGGCGTGAGTTGGACTCACGCCCTTTAAGGCTTTTCACTCCCACCCTGATTCCAGAGCACAATCACCTCTCAAGGGTGTGAGTTGGACTCACGCCCTTTAAGGCTTTTTTTTCCCAACCCTAATTCCAGATAATACATCACACAAATTATATATTTAACACAGAAATAAATAAATACCATCAACATATAATACATCACAAAGTTCATTTAATTAGTTAATACATCACAAATTGTTTGATTAACTAAATAACACCATAAGTACCTAATTAACTAAACCCTAATCATTCAAACATCACAAATTTCATTCAAACAAACCCTAAACCTAATTTCTACCCCGGCCCCTATTTCTCCCACGACCAAATGTGTCATATGCCGATGGAGTAAATTCATCCCGTGGCCTGGCCTGCCTGCGTGGACGCTGCTCTTGAGCCACATGCGTACCTTGTGTCGGATCTTCAACTTGAGAATATGGCTCTTGAGTAGGTGGTTGAATAGAAGATTCACCTCGCTCATGCATGCCTTGGTTAGAAGATTCTCCATGATTCCATACACCTTGTGAAAGTTGTGCGGATTCCGGTCGGTACAATGGTCCAACCGGCATAAAGCTAGCATAATTCGATCCAAGCAATTGGTTCATCCAATCATAGTCTCCGGGACGGACACGCATGCTCTCGGCTAGTGACGGCTCTAAGTCGTTCTCCTGTATGTTATGTTGTTGCATGAATTGATTGAAAACCGCTCCTTGGTTAACATCTTCTAAGTTTCCTCTGCACGTACGTAGA
>CAXKVV010001274.1:0-27772 GCA_964058805.1 Schoenoplectus triqueter
ATTTCACCTTTTATATGGTTTTAGACCCTGACCCTTTCACGATCTCTTTAATGTAAATTAATTGGCTTCTTTTTTTTTATGGGGTTTGTTCATGCATGAACAAGAAGGAAGCAAATAAATGAATTATTGCGAAGTCAAGGAATTAAAAGAAAACAATAAAGAGAGCTAGAGATCATCCTGGTACAATGTGAAAGATTCAAATTATAAATATAAGGGTATTCAATTGGTTCTTGACATCTTTGCATTAATTATTTATTATTCATTTACGGAAGAATTAATGTTTTTGGTCCCTGAGCTTTCTCAAAAATTTAAATTGGTTCTTAAAATTTTCATTAATGTTTAGATACCAATTTATTTCTTTTAAAACCCGGAGAGTAAAATATACATATTTTTCATTTTTTTTCCAATTTTGTTGGAGTTTAAACAAGTATAACTTCTGAAGAAGTTCAATAATTAACTTGATATATATGTTTTTGAAATTTAAGAATTAACTTGCTGCAAATAATAATTTAGGATCAAAACATAAATTTATCCCTGTTATAATATTAATGATAGATGTTTCACCTCCCCCACCTCTTCTCATTCCTCCACCTCCTCCCATAATAATAGAAGTTTTTCATTCTCTTCACCTTCTCCTTAACTCTAGATTTAATTTTGTATTAATTTTCTCTTTTATTACATGATGTTTCTCTAGCTTATAAATAGAGGCTTGTATGTTGTTGATGTGAATATAAAAAAATCTTTAGATGAGATAATATAGAAATAAGATTTTAGCCTCTCACAACTTTTGTCTTCTATCTTTATTTTATAACACGTTATCAGCACGACTTCGCTCTAATCAAGTTGTGACGGAAGTTTATTTTATAGTAGAAGCACAAGATCGACATAATCAGATTATCGTAAGGTTGTCTCTAAAAAGAGGAAAAAGAATATGATTGAAGGCTCCAGCAGAGTAATGACAAGTATTAGAGATGAATGTCTAGTAGACAGTGGAACAACAAACACAATATTAAAAAGCAAAAAATATTTTTCTCAATTGTCTCCTGTAGAGACACATGTTAATACAATTTCTGGTATTAGTAACTTAATTGAAGGCTCTGGAAGAGCTTGTATTTTGTTATCAAAAGGAACAAAATTAATTATAAATGACGCATTATACTCTAGTAAATCCAGAAGAAATTTACTAAGTTTTAAAGATATTCGGTGTAATGGTTATCATATCGAAACCATGACTGAAAATAACATTGAATATCTTCAAATTACAACGATTAAATATGGTCGGAAGATCATATTGGAAAAGATGAAAGCTTTATCATCTGGACTATATTGTATGAACATAAGTTCAATAGAATCAAATATGGTCAGTAACCAGAAGTTGCATGACACAAAAATGTTTACTCAGTGGCATGACAGGTTAGGTCATCCGGGTAACATTATGATGAGGAGAATAATTGAAAGTGCAAATGGGCATCCTCTAAAGGACCTGAAGATCCTATTATCAAAAGATTTATCATGTGCAGCATGCTCTCTTGGAAAATTGATAATTAGGCCATTTAAAAATAAAATTGAAAATGAATCTCCTTTATTTTTAGAGAGAATTCAAGGAGACATTTGTGGGCCTATTTCTCCTCCATGTGGACCATTTAGATATTTTATGGTTTTAATTGATGCATCAACTCGATGGTCACATGTTTGCCTATTAGCTACAAGAAATGTTGCATTTGCTAGGCTATTAGCACAAATAATCCAATTAAGAGCAAATTTTTCGGATTACCAAATTAAGAGTATCCGGCTTGATAATGCAGGAGAATTTACATCCCAGTCTTTTAATGATTATTGTATGTCAATTGGGATTAAGGTAGAACATCCAGTTGCTCATGTACATACACAAAATGGTTTAGCTGAATCATTAATTAAAAGATTACAACTGATTGTTAGATCGTTACTTATGAAATGTAATCTACCATCTTCTGCATGGGGACATACCATATTACATGCTGCTGCACTTATTAGGTTAAGACCAACTGCATCTCATAAATTTTCTCCATTACAATTGGTCTCTGGAAGAGAACCAAACTTGTCCCATCTTAAAATTTTTGGTTGTGCTGTGTATGTTCCAATTTCTCCTCCACAACGCACAAAAATGGGACCACAGAGGAGATTAGGAATTTATATTGGTTTTCACTCTCCATCAATTATTAAATATTTAGAACCATTAACTGGAGATGTTTTTACAGCTCGTTTTGCTGATTGTCAATTTGATGAGACAATATTCCCAATCTTAGGGGGAGAAAAAGAAAAGCTGGAAAAACAAGTAACTTGGAATGCATCATCAATATCTTATCTTGATTCCCGGAGTGGTCAATGTGAACTGAAAGTTCAAAAGATTATACATTTGCAAAGAATAGCAAATGAGTTACCAGATGTATTTACAGATACAAAAAGAGTGACTAAATCACATATACCAGCTTTAAATGCACTTGCCCGAATTGAAATAACCCCAGCAGAGGTTACTATACAAAGAAAATGTGGAAGACCAATCGGTTCCAAAGATAAAAATCCACGAAAAATGAAAGAGCAGAATAATGCAGTTAGTGTAACTTCAGCAAAAGTTACCGATAAAATCCCAGAAGAGATTGTCAGTAAAATCCCAGAAGAGATTGGAAGTAGAACCCTAGAAGAGGTCGTTGATAAAGTTCCAGAAGAAACTCAGGCACCGAATGATTATGAGATCTCAATAAATTATGTACAGAATGGTATAATATGGAACCGAAATGAAACACGTGTTGATGAAATTTTTGCATATGCTATAGCAATTGAAGTGATAAATGAGGAATATTATGTGCCAAAAACTCCAGAAGAGTGTATGCACAGAAATGATTGGTCAAAAATGGAAAGATGCCATGAAGGCTGAATTAGATTCGCTTGAAAAGCGAAATGTTTTTGGACATGTAATTCTAACCCCTAAAAATGTTAACCCTGTAGGTTACAAGTGGGTTTTTGCAATAAAAAGAAATGAGAAAAATGAGATTGTGAGATATAAAGCAAGGCTGGTGACACAAGGTTTTACACAAATACCAGGAGTTGATTATGAAGAAACGTATTGCACCTGTAGTGGATGCAATAACTCTTCAATTTTTAATCAGTCTCGCAATCACTGAGAACCTTCAAATGCGTCTCATGGATGTTGTCACAGCTTATTTGTATGGATCACTCGATAATGATATCTATATGAAAGTCCCTGAAGGATTAAAAATGTTTGAAGCATTTACATCAAAATCTCGAGAAATGTATTCTATAAAGTTAAAACGATCATTGTATGGACTAAAACAATCAGGTCGAATGTGGTATAATCGACTCAGTGAATATCTCATAAAAGAATGATATAAATCTAATATAATTAGTCCATGTGTTTTTATTAAACGATCAATCTCGAGTTTTATAATTATTACAGTATATGTTGATGACCTGAATATCATTGGGTCTCCTGAAGAGATCGAAAAGACTGCAAAATTATTAAAGAATGAATTTGAAATGAAAAATCTTGGTGTAACAAAGTTGTGCCTCGGCCTACAGATCGAGCATTTGCATAATGGTATATTTGTCCATCAATCAAACTACATCCAGAAGATGTTGAAACGTTTTAATATGGACAAAGTTCATCCTCTAAGTACACCAATGGTTGTCCAATCACTTGATGTGAAAAAAGATCCTTATCGGCCCCAAGAAAATAATGAAAAAGCTCTTGGTCCTGAAGTACCATACTTAAGTGCAATTGGGGCTTTGATGTATCTTGCTAATAATACGAGACCTGATATTGCTTTTTCTGTAAATGTATTAGCGAGATATAGTTCTGATCCAACACGCCGATATTGGAACGGAATCAAACATGTATTACATTACCTTTGTGGGACACGTGATATGGGACTATTTTATCGAAAAAATACAAAGTCCAAACTAGTTGGATATGCAGATGCAGGATATTTATCAGATCCGCATAAAGCTCGGTCACAATCCGGATATGTGTTTACATATGGCGGCACTGCAATTTCATGGCGATCAACAAAGCAAACATTGACAGCAACATCAAATCATGCTGAATTAATTGCTCTTTATGATGCTGGATGGAAATGTGTATGATTAAGATCCATGATCCAACAGATCCAAGAGGAATGTGGTCTCGAGACAGTCAGAGAAAACCCAACGGTGATATACGAAGATAATACTGCATGCATTGCTCAAATTAAAGAAGGATATATCAAAGGTGACAGAACCAAACACATCTCGCCGAAGTTCTTCTCAACACATGACTTACAGAAGAATGGTTTGATAAATATTTGTCAAATCAGATCAAGCGATAATTTGGCGGACTTATTCACAAAATCATTACCAAGAAATATTTTTGAGCAGCTTTCACATAAAATTGGCATTCGTCACTTAAAAGATGTACGTTAAAATGAGGGGGAGTATTATACACGTTGCACTCTTTTTCCCTTCACTAAGTTTTGTCCCATTGGGTTTTCTTAGTAAGGTTTTTAATGAGGCAACATAACTGATCCAGAAGTATCAGTTAAATCAAGTTGGTCCTGGAGTACCAAAATTTAATATTTGTCCAGTAGTACAATATTAATAGTGTATAATATAAGGCGAAACATCTAAGGGGGAGTGTTATAATATTAATAATAGATGTTTCACCTCCTCCACCTCTTCTCATTCCTCCACCTCCTCCCATAATAATAGAAGTTTTTCATTCTCTTCACCTTCTCCTTAACTCTAGATTTAATTTTGTATTAATTTTCTCTTTTATTACATGATGTTTCTCTAGCCTATAAATAGAGGCTTGTATGTTGTTGATGAGAATATAAAAAAATCTTTAGATGAGATAATATAGAAATAAGATTTTAGCCTCTCACAACTTTTGTCTTCTATCTTTATTTTATAACAATCCCTAAATTTTTTATGAAATTAAACAATATACCACGTTCATATAAAATTTTAAATAGTAACTTCCAATCAGACCCCTCGTTGATCGGGTATCTGTAGGTTAGAAAGGGAGCATGTATAATTATTAAATCAAAATGCATTGCTAGATTTATGAAAACAGGCAAATTGCTTTAAAAATAATGAGATTACATGCAAGTATAATTACGCCTTTTATATACATACAGCGCATCGTCGCATTAAAAATATAAAATAACTTGTTATCTCAATAATTTTTTGGGATTAAAAAATTGAAATATTCGATACTTGAGCAATTCATCATAACCGGACCCTGGTGGGAACCACATGGAAACTTTTCTTTGCCTTTTCTTCTCCTCTCCCTTTTTCTTTATTTTTTTATCTTTAAGTATAAATAAATTGTTAATTTGATATTTCAGTATTTTCACAAAAACCCAGACAATTGATATTATGAGTTTATGGACTTATGGACACTTAATTCCGGGATATCGATGAAAATTACTTTTATACCGCACTGAATTTATCATTTCTTACCATAAGATTTATTATATATTTGACGCATTTCAAAATTCAAATCCTTGTACATTGTAAAACATTTTTAGCGAAATCTTGATTTACTTGCCAGTTAAGAGATGCAATAAATCAGATTTATTCCTCTAATCTACAATGCAACAGTTATTTTATTTTGTCCATATAAATATATATATATATATATATATATATATATATATATTATCTAGCTAGAATATTTCATGTATAGAAAGACACCCATTTTTCAACAAAATAGAGTGGAAATTACAATAATGGTTATTTCTATATCAAAATAACAATTACATCCCCATGCCTCGTTAATATGTTAAATAACAATGGAAACAGATGAAGGAGCACTTCTAGTTATTCATTCATTTATTATTATTTTTTAAAAAGACAATTCTAGTCGTGTCAAGGCACTGCACTGCACTGATGCATTGCTTTCGTCGGATTGGATCAACGCACAAATTTTTTTTTTTTTTTTTTTGAGATGAACCAATGTACTGAACTTATAACATAGAGGGATGGGTTACACTTTGTCATGTAATGCACTCCATCCAGCAATGCCCAGTGATATTTATCACTAGTGCTGACTAAATATAATTAATCGATTATTCTACACACACAAAATCAACAAAATTGTCTAGTTTTATCAAACTATTAAAATATTTGTTGAATGAGTTATATATTTGACAGTTTTTTTTGTATATAATAATTGTAATAATTATATTATTAATAATAAGAGTGATAAAAACAAAATTTAAAATCTACGAATGGCAGCGCGTCACTGGCAGTGGCGTGGAGCAAACGCGCCACTGTCAATGGCGTCTTTGTATAAAACAGTGTAAGCGTGCCACTGACAGTGACACGTTTGCTCTTACTCATCTTGATCACGATCCATTACCGTTGGATCAACATTACTACTCCCAATCAACCACCAAAAACGTCACTGGCAGTGACGCGTTTACTTAAAGACGTCACTGTCAGTGATGCGTTTATTTAAAGACGCCACTGACAACGGCGCGCTGCCATTCGTAGATTTCAAAATTTATTTGTATCACTTTTATTATTAATAATACAATTACTATAATTATTATATACAAAAAACCGTATATTTGAGTACTTTAGCAAACCATACCGTCTGATTTTCTTTAAACGGTCAGATGGACAACGGAGATCTCCAGTGTTCTATAAAACGGAGATGAGAAACATCGTAATGGAACCAACAATAAAGAAAGATTATTGGATTAAGAATCCATAGTTTAGTTAATGACACAGATCTTGGTTTAAGTTCGCGAGGACTCCATTGGATTCTGTGCTCTGTAGCAACCATCCCATGGCAATGTTGTTATTATTGAAAAGAACGAGACCTTTCGATATTTCTCTCACTAAAAAGAACTCGAGGCGACAGTATGAAGCTTGGCAGCTCTTAGGCTCTCAGGCTCTAGCTTTGGTAGAGAGAGAAGATAGACCGACAACAGGGAAGAGAGAAACAGGGAGGAGAGAGAGAGACAGGTCTGAGCCTGACTTGACAGTTTCTCCTCTTCTCTCTCTACGGGTTTCTTTCTCGCTCATCGAGTCGTCGCCACTCATGGCGCCACTGATCTCCGGTGGATCCACCTGATCTCCACGTAGAAAGCTCTCTCTATATTCTAGATCCACTCTCTCCGTTTCATTTGCCTTTTCAGATCTTTCAAACTTCCAATTGCAATTCAAGATCTTTAAAGAGAGAGCGAGAGAGAGAAAGAGGAATTGTTCTCGACCACAGATCCAACCGTTGGACCTCAGATGGATGATTTCTCCAAGTATACGCACAGCCCGGCCCACCTGGCCGTGGTTCGCCATGACCATGCCACTCTTCGCCGGATTGTAGCTTCACTCCCTCGCCTTCCTAAGGCCGGGGAGGTCAGGACCGAGGAAGAATCCATTGCTGGTGAGGCGACAGCTGATGCAGTCTCAGCAGTGATTGATAGGCGTGACGTTCCGAATCGGGAAACCCCTCTCCACCTGGCTGTGCGCATGAGAGACCCAGTGGCAGCTGACATCCTCATGTCAGCCGGTGCCGATTGGTCTTTGCAAAATGCTGAGGGCTGGTCTGCCTTACAAGAGGCTGTCTGTGCAAGGGAAGAAGCCGTAGCAGCTGTAATTGCGCGGCACTACCAGCCCCTTGCCTGGGCCAAGTGGTGCCGACGTTTACCGAGAATTCTTGCCTCAATTGCTCGGATCAGAGACTTCTACATGGAAATCTCCTTTCATTTTGAGAGCTCGGTGATTCCATTTGTTAGTCGGATTGCACCGTCAGATACTTACCGGATATGGAAGCGTGGTTCATCATTGCGAGCTGATATGACCCTTGCTGGTTTCGATGGGTTTCGGATCCAACGGTCGGATCAGACATTTCTTTTCCTGGGAGAAGGTGCCACCATACCTAGTGGTAAGCAGTTGCCACCTGGATCTTTGATTGTTCTTTCACACAAGGAGAAGGAGATAACAGATGCATTGGAGGGCGCTGGAGCCCAGCCCACGGAGGCTGAGGTGGCACATGAGGTTACACTTATGTCCAAGACAAATATGTATCGGCCAGGAATTGATGTGACTCAGGCAGAGCTTGTTCCCCATCTGAATTGGAGGAGAATGGAGAGGTCTGAAACAGTGGGCAACTGGAAGGCCAAAGTGTATGAAATGCTTCATGTTTTGGTCACGGTCAAGTCCAGACGGGTTCCTGGTGCCCTGACTGACGAGGAACTCTTTAACATGGAGAATGAGGAGAGATTAGGCCATGTCAATGGGGGGACGGATCTTGATACAGAACTCGATGGGGTGTTAACACCAGAGGAAAGGAAACAGCTCGACTCAGCACTCAAAATGGGGAGCCAAGATGGTGAATACACTGAACTTCAGAATGGAGTGGAATGTAACAATACAGAGAGTTCTAGTGGAAATAGTAAAGATAAGAAGGGTTGGTTTGGTTGGCATAGTGGAGGGAAAAAGACCCCTGGCAAACATGGTGGTAATAGTGGAAATACAAAAGAGGATTCCCCGGAGAAGGAGAAGGGTAGTAGTGGTAAGAAGAAAAAAAGTGGGGGTACACAATCAGAGAGTGAATACAAGAAAGGGGTGCGGCCGGTGTTGTGGTTGACGCCAGATTTTCCTCTAAAAACTGAGGAATTATTACCTCTACTTGATGTCCTGGCGAATAAGGTTAAGGCCGTTAGAAGGCTAAGGGAGTTGCTAACTACTAAACTACCCACTGGGACATTTCCAGTCAAGGTAAACCTAGTTCTCATCTTTCATGTATCTATACTAGTACCAGTGGTTTGTATGCTTTTAGTTCTGTAGCAAATTTCCAGGTTTAGGAATTATCAGCATTGTAAAGTCGGCTGTTTAGGCTAATTAATTGGACGATGACTCATAGTCGGTGCATAAACCATCATGTATAGTTTATTCAGAGGGGATTTTGCAGATATGAGCAATTATTTGGCCGTCAGAACTGATTAGCTGAGTGCATTGGTAATTATGCACCAAAGAAAGAACCAAGATTGAAAAAAAAAAGAGTTATGAAAAGGAAGTTTGTTGCTAGTGACTAAAAGATGTCTCTAGCAAGACCAGTACTGTAGGAGCAAGGTTGTACATGTGGGCAAGCCAAGATAATAAAATATCTTAAACCGCCTAGGATCTTTGGAACTATGAGCAATTCTTTGGAACCCACAACCTCTAATTTTAGAATTATGCTGGCAGTAAAATTGGTAGACAAAATTTTCAGCCGTTGGCTTGTTGTTTGAGCCAGCAATAGAAAAACTATTTTTACAATTTATCAATGGCAGAATGACAGGTGCAGTTAATGTCTTCTCCCTTCTTTTAGATAATTAGCAGGCACCATAGAATTTCTGTGCTAAATATTGGCCACCTGAGAAGCATTCAAAAGAAAATCTTGATAGAACATATTGGTTTCATTTCTGATGCCAGAATTTTATTTTGAACTTGTATGAAATTCATTAATTATTGTTCATAAAAGCTTGAAATTAAAGAAGAATATGCAAATTATTACATGGCTCGATGGCATCTATGAGTACTCGTGCAAAAGTCAGAGCTGTGAGATATATTAAAACCAAAGTTAGGAGCCTTCTTAAATTATTTCAATGAAATTTAGTATTATTCACCACTTTTCAGTTATAGTAGTTGCATACTTGCATTAGGTTAGGTCTATCCTTTGCATGTTGGTAATAAACTACATTCACCAATTTTTGTTGTAGACCGTATTTTCGGTATTTTGATCAGGTGCTGATTTTTCCTGAAGTGAGATCATAGTTGTGAATTTTCTGCATTTAGGTCTGGTTGTGCTCAACTGTTTCTGTACCAGATATAGGTTTGTTCCCTACTACCAGGACGTAGTGTTGTATGAGAAAGTTATAGTGTAGTTGTTATTGTCAGTACAAGATTGATTTATGTATCAAGGAAATTCTAACGACCTGTTATATATTTTTGCTGATTGTGACCTGTTATTAAAAATTTAAAGAAACTGCATTGTTTTAAGCTACTCAGGTTTAATCAACTACTAGGTTCCCTAACAAAATTTAAAGTAACTTCCGACTGAAAGGTTATTGGCCCCATAATCAATATGTACCAAGGAACTTCTCAAGAGATTGACTTCACATGCTTTTTCTTGGTCTTGATTTGAATGTTGCTAAGTAGGGTCTAACAACCTTTTGCAATACAATTTTCAGATAGCTATTCCAATTGTGCCAACTATCCGAGTACTCGTTACCTTCACCAAGTTCGAGGAACTTCAAAGTTCTGCTGATGAGTTTGCAACCCCACCTTCCAGCCCTACGCAATTCCAAGATAGCAGCAAGGTAACAAAGGATCAGGATGGGTCCGGTTCATGGTACTCTTGGGTAAAAGGAAGCCGAGGTGGCAGCTCTAATGAATTTAGTGATGACAGAGGTTTAAGAGATGAACCCGACCCGTTTATCATCCCATCAGATTATACCTGGGTAGATGCTAATGAGAAGAAACGGCGTCTAAAAGCCAAGAGAAAAAGCAAAAAGGCCAGTAGTGGTAAAAAACAGTCGTCTTCTAGAAGTTCAGAAGGCCGGCAGTTGATGGACGGTTTTGAGTAGCCGGGGGGGGGGGGTGATATTTTCCATTGTAATATTTCATTTACTGGGGGGGGCTAGTTTGTGTTGAATTTGGGTATGGTTCGAGTTGATTTGTGTTCCCATTTGGGAATCTTCACATGGCTTGATTACAGTACGCCCTGTTTGTAATATGTTTTTTTTTTAAATTCGTTCTTCCATTTTTTTTCTCACCTGAAATGTGGATGCTGGAATGTGCAAATTTACGGGTTAGTTCTTGGTTTAGTCATGTGCCTTTCTGATAGGGTGTGTTGGATGGAAGTGAGGGTTGTTAATGTGATTCGGTTATAGGGTGCGTTTGAATGGTAGTGTGGGTTAGTGGCATTAGAGGTTAACCCAATGATTTGGAATAGCTGCTAATCCAATTTTTTATTGGGCTGGGAGAATAGCGAGCTAAATCAAAGATTTTGAATAGCTCTCTACTAACTCAAATAATACGAAATAACAATTTGGAAGTTGCAACTGTTTTCAAATTTATGAGTAATATAATAACACAACTGTTAATAAAAGGAGGAGGTGGCATCACAACAGGGAACTTGTAGATTGATGGTCACTGTTGTTGGATAACTAGATCAGATGATTTAAATTAACCATAACTTGTCCTTCATGAAATACAATAAACCATCTATTCTTAGCCTCTAAAACAGAAGAATTTGGTAGTTTCAGAGTCAGTTGGACACTTAACAAGAAGTGATGTGGCTGTAATACATATAAAATTTAGGAGGCAATTCAGCAAATAATGTATGAAAATATTAATCTTGTACTAAATAAAAACATTGTAAACTGTTAGTCATCAATTGGAGATGTCCATTACTGATTGAATGGAGAAGACTTCATCTGCCATTTTCTGTTATGCTCTTATGGCTCATTCCCGTTAGGATAGAATTTTTTTTTATTTACAGTTGCATTTACATTTTTGGCTCTTAGCATAATTATAATTAGGATTGCCTAGTCTAAACTATTATATATATATAGAGAGAGAGAGAATTAGGCTATGGTACTTTGCAAAGTACAAAAACGTTGTGTGTTTTGTGCTCTATTTTTAATTTTAAGTCAGAAATAATCGTCCGAACCGTTCAATCTAATCTTCATATAAAAATCTATTAGTAAACCAAATTTTATATTTTTTAGATTTTTTTTGTTATTTTTTCTGATGAGGAGAAAATGACTTGATCTGAGAATTATGGTTCATCCAAAAATGACGGTTTCCCCCTATCCAAAAAAATAGCAAATAAATTCTAAAAAATATAAAATTTAGTTTACTAATAAATTTTGATATGGAGATTAGAATGAGTGGTTTGGATCGATCATTTCTAATTTAAAATTAAAAATAGAGCGCAAAACACACAACGTTTTTGTGCTTTACAAAGTACCATAACCTAATTCTATATGAGTCCGACTATGGTTTTTGCAAAGTACAGAGGCATTGTGTATTTTGCGCTCTATTTTTACAGAGAAATAAATTACACAAACCTTTTACACCTGGTAATCCTTTTTCTTTGCCCTCTACCCTTAATCTCACTGCCTTTTATGCTCATAAATCTCCACGTGGCTCTTTTCGCTCCACCAACCGACCCACCTATAAACCTCCTTTTGGTTATCGGACTCCTTATGTCAACCCATTACCTTATGCTGGCCTAGCACCAAATACTGATTGAATGGAGAAGAATTGGAGATCAATTGGAGATGTCCATTACTGATTGAATGGAGAAGAATTCATTTGCCATTTTCTGTTATGCTCTTTTGGCTCATTCCCGTTAGGATAGAATTTGTATTATAAGTTGACTCTTAGTATAACTATATTTAGGGTTGCCTAATCTAAACTATATATATATATATAGCACACTGTAATTGAAATATATAATGAGAAATAAATTACACAAACTTGAATTATCTCATCTTTCATAAACTTTGATAATAATATCAGATAAATTAGAAGTTTAAAACCACGGTAACAAGAAGGCATTTCAATGATGCTAAGAGAAGCCCAATACGATTAACAATGATGCGTAATTTTGAAATGAAAAGAGCAAATGGTCCAAGAACCAAAAATCCGTCCGAATCTGAAAAACATGTAGCTGCTATTACATAAATAACAGAGTAACAGACAGTGTGGAGTGTGGACCAAAACGCAAGAATAAACCACGTGGCATCAAAGATCGAATCCAGATTTTAGGATGTAATCGAACGAAATCCAAAATTCGAATTTCAAATCTATCCCGATCTCTCTCCTTCCCGGGCAAACCCTCAGCCAAAACCTTTCCCTTTCTCTGCGAATTTCTCCTGCTTCCCAAGGAAAACCCTAATAACTTATCTATGATCTCCGCAAGACTCAAAGAGCGCGGCGGTGGCGGAGGCAAAATCATGGCCTCGAAGCCCACTAAAACCCTAGATCCGTCTCCTCCAGTCAAGCTCCGACCAAACCCTAACCCCAATCCCAATCCCATCTCTAACTCCTCTCGGAAAGTCACCCCTCTTTCCTCCTCCAAGGCAAACCCTAATCCTAACCCCAGATCTGTCTCTGCTGGGCGCCGTCGTGATCCAACTCCGACTCGAGTTGATAAACCTTCTCGTGCCAGTGCGGTTCGTCGGTCCACTTCTTCAGTACCAAGAACCCGAGCACCTCTTAATCCATCAGATTTTTCACGGCTCGTTTCGAACCTTCACAGTGATCGAACTGCACCAACAAGGGCTTCTACAGATCGGTTGGGGAGAGCCATGGAAAAGGGGATAGAAGCTGAGTCTGGGCCTAGGCGAAGTGCAAGTGGTGGAATTAGGGCTTCAGAGCAGGACAGTGGTAAAGGGAAAGGTGCGAAGAGCTTGGCTACTGGGTCCATTAGGGGTCTGGAGAAGTGTAATCTAAAATCTGGAAGGAAGGAAAATGTTACATGTAGCTTGGAGGTGTCTAACAGCAGCAGTGTAAAAGTGTCCAAAGATAAGTTGCTGGCTCATATACAAGATAGCTTGAGTTCTAATTCAACTGATGAAAGGAACAAAGCCTCTTTGCCTACATTTACCGTCAAATGGGATTATGTTTCAAACCCATGCAATTCTGGTGAAACTGAAGAGTGTGGAGAGAAGCAAAAAGTAAAGGTTTCAGATAAAGTCAAGATTTTTGAAAAGGCAACTGATGACACCACCAATGTTGGTGGGAAAGGTTCTAACAAATACCCCAGTAAGTTGCATGAGAAATTAGCGATGCTAGAAGGTCGGGTTCTGAAAATTGCCACTGAAATTAAACGAACCAAGGAGATTTTGGATGACAGCAACCCTGACGAATCAAGACTTATTCTTTCTGAAATACAAAACAAAATTACTTCAGTGGAAAAAGCTGTGGACCATGTTATTACAGATGGCTATAAAAGTGGTTCTGAGAAAACCCTGGTTACTGCACAAGGCGCTCCAATATTTTCATTAAAAGGTCTCAATAGTGAAGAATTGGAGTCAAGGTTTTTTCCACACCAGAAGCTATTAAAAAACAACTTCTCAAAGAACACAGCTGCTATAAACCAGATTGATGAAAAGAGCATAGAGGTGGAGTTTCTAACCTCTTTGAGTGGTACAAAATCAGTTGTCTCTGGTACTGGTGCAGGTTCCAAGGTTCCTTCCTCACAGGAGAGTGATACGAGTGCTGTAGTAAGTGGGTTTGGGGAGGAGGAAATAGAATTGTGTGCAGATGAGAAAATTGAGGATTTTGATTCACAAGAGTGTATACAGGTCCCTTTAGTGCAAGAGGAGACTGGAGAGGCTTCTGCTGATGAATTGCGGCCCATTGCTAGCAAATGTGTGGCTGGGGGTTGGTTCGTCGCTGAAGGAGAAGCAGTTCTTTTGGCACGTACTGATGGAACCTGTTTATACTATGACATTGTCAATTGTGAGGTACTTAGTTTTTGTCCCTTTATATATACTTTTAAGTTCCATAATAAATGGTTATGAATTATGTGCAGTAGCTTAACTGACTGTTTCCAGAAATAGGTTTGCTGATGATATTTTGATTAATTTAATTCAACAGTTCATCTCCTACAGAGACACTGATTTTGTTGTTGTTATTGACCACTACACTGATATCATATAAATGTATAATGTTGCCATTTGGTGGTTCAAGAATTGACAGGTATCAGCTGAAGTGGAATTGCTTGCAGTTATCCAATGAGACTAACAAAGCCCTATGTTTTGTACATTGTAGAATAAAGCTGAGTACAAGCCTGACATTGCGGTACCTCAGAGTACTTGGGGAGATTGCTGGCTGCTACGTGCACCTGGTCCTGATGGATGCTCTGGCCGGTATGTAGTTGCAGCCTCTGCTGGACCCACTCCCCGTCCTGGATTCTGCTGCTGGGACTTCTACAAGAGGAATGTCTCAGCATTCCACCTGGAAAGAGAATCTGAAACTTGTCTTGACCTTGGAAAACAGTGGTGGTACCGGCCATGTGGGTCTCTCCTTCTCTCTACCTCTAGCAAACAAAAGACTATAATGGGTTATGATATACGAGATGGGGACATGGTGATGAAATGGGAGTTGGACAGCACAGTTGGGTCAATGGATTGGTCAAGCCCTCTCCAGTGGAGGAGCAGGGGCAAAGTTGTAATATTAGGGACTGACTTTATTAGCCTCTGGGATGTTAATTCAGTTGATGCACAGCCTCTGTTATCAATTGGATCTGGTAATAAACGGGTCTGTGCCCTCCATGTCAGCAACACTGATGCTGAGATTAGTGGTGGCATTCGTCAGAGGTAATTCTTTTTTTGTGGAATTTTCAAAGATATGGAAGGAAGGTCTCAATTATTTTCATTCTTTTGTTTGGATGATCTTGTTTCCTTCCCTTACATCCAAAATTTAAGAATACAGAATGTCAGCAACAGAACAAGAAAAAATTATGAAGTTTTATTTCCCTTCCCCTCCATGGAAACAAGTTTACTCACATTCTTATTGTAAATGTTCTTTTCAGAGTGAGTTCATCAGAGGCTGAGGGCAATGATGGTGTCTTCTCAACTCAAGATAACATTAATGTTCTAGACTTTCGCGTACCAACTGGTACAGGTCTCAAAATTTCACGGCACGGTGGTGTACCAGTTTCCATATATTCGCGTGGTGACTCAGTATATGTTGGCAGTACTGAAGACAGGCTACAACTAAGAGGCGGGAGAAAGTCTTGGGTCCAGCATTTCTCTTTGCGAAGAGGTAAACTTGTAGCCAGTTATGAGTTACCAATACTGAACTCAGATTACCGTACTAGTTCGGTTTCTCAGGTTTGGGGAAACTCAAACCTTGTTATGGGTGTTTGTGGGAAGGGGCTTTTTGTCTTTGATGCATTGAAGGATGGTGCTTATGCCAGTACTGGTATGGTAGAGGCAAGGGAGTCTATTAGTACTGATGCCGATTTGCAATGCCCAACCTTTGATTATTCGGGTTCAAGGCTTCTTCTGGTATCAAGAGATAGACCTGCATTGTGGAGGTTCCTATCGTAGTTAATAATGTAATATGTTTTGTTTTCATTTATGTTGTGTAGTAGACACTATTTATCTGCAACACCACCGATGCAGCTTTTAGCTATGTAAGTTGTTATGTATTATTGTGTGGTAGACTCTGTTTATGTCTGATGTAAGTTGATTTTCTAGCTTTATATGGTTGGTTTGGTGAATCAAGTTCTGTACATTCTGTACTCGGGTTGTATTGAAATGAAGTTTAATTATTCAGTATGGTATGCAAGAAAATGGTAATCTATGGGCTGCGTGGGTTTATCATATAATGAATATTATATGCAAATCTACTAGGACCACTTGCTTAATATAATTCTGTTGAAAAGTTAATCATGCGTACAGGTGCTCTGCTTTTACATTAAAGTCAGGTAATTAAAAAAAATCAAAATATCTTTTACCATTTGGAATATTCTCTTCCCAGGATTTTGCTGACTGTCCACTTTAGCATCATGAACACCTCTCTCTATTTGAATAATCATCAAGCTAAGAGGGCCCATTCTCTAACGACATTGTCAGGAATTGGAGAAGATGATGAGCTTTCATTCAGCCTCATATTAAATTAGCAATTATTCAATTTACAGATTTGAAATAATTACTCTTTTAACTTAATGAGAACATAATTCTGACCAAGTTATGATACAATTTTGGGTGTTATTAAAAATATTAACAAATACAACAACAACAACAACAACAAAGCCTAAAATCCCAAATAAATTGGGGTAGGCTAAAAATATTAACAAATACCTGGTTTAATTTTGCAATTTAAATAACATGAATGGTACAATTACCAAATGTAAATTACAATTAGTACATTTGTGCTGAATGAAAAAAGCACTTCATCAATCAGATACCCCCCTCTCTACATTCCTCAAATTGCTATTCTACCATCCCTTTGCATATTAAACTCTGATTCACCTGTGAAGCTGGTTCCATAAGTTAGCTCCTTATCCACCCATCTTTATGACTTGATTTATGACAATAATGCGCCTTTGTGATCTATATACATATACTTTTGTAGGGGTCTAATATTTCTCAATCAGTCCGATTCCATCTCGCGAAACGGCAATGGTATGGCCTTCATGGTGCGAAACTTGCCAACATTGTTTAAATGTTCATTTTCTAACCGGTAATAGTTCCAGTGACCACGCCGAATTATTTCAAGTGAGGCGAGTGTGAAATCAACCAGCCGGTGCTCGACTGCACCTAGGTTAATCCTCATCACACTTTCAATCCATGCGAGCCTCAGCACAACATTCAAACCCTGAGTGTAGAAAAGTTGTACACCTTTTAGTACCATTACATACCAGGGCAATTGCTAGTAAATCACTATTATTGTGCAAGAAGTACACATGATATATCAAGTTCCTACACAGGGTATTTCCATATTTAAAAGGATCTCAAGAGTTAATATATTCTCATGCATAGCAACCAGAGAAATTTTGCGACTATGTATTTACACAGAATATGATGAGAACTTCATTCTAGTTCAGCTGACGAAGGGAATACTTTTTGTGCAGAACTAACTTTGAAACTGACTAGTTAATTTTTGCCAGGTACTAGAAATGGATGCTATTAACTCAAAAAATACAAAAACATTGACATATATAGTCACTTTACATATAATTACTCAGGACACAATTCACTTACCATGGAGAAATAGTAGATGCATCTTTTCTTTAGGATGAGTTGGTCTCTGAGGAGGAGGTTCTTAGATTTGGGGTTCATTAAACCCCAATCCTTGACAAAATCCCAGTAAAGCTGATACAATGTGGCCCCGCTGCATGCGATGATTGCAAGGGCTAGCCTTGCTGATGTGGGCTCCACTGCATACATCATCCTGGCCGCTGCTGCCACCATTGCTGATATATACTTCCCACAGTTCGCCATGTGGTTGATATCATATCCTTCTTCCATGTATCTCCTAATACACTGCAAAAATGATAACACTGAGAAATACAAGGAAAATTCTCCAGAAAAAACTTCATGCTGCAGAAATGTTGTTGATTAATACACTTTATTTTTTCTATGAGGATGTGTTCTAAGTGTGCGAAGAAAGAGAAGAAGTAGGCTGAACGGGAAAATAAGAAGGGACAAGGGCAGTCGGTACGGTACTAAAAGTCCTCGGACTTCCAGGTGGTTTTTCTTTCATTCATATTTTACTTATCAGCATGCATTTCAGAAGTATGATGTATATTTGTACCTGCATGGCTCTCCAGTAGTAAGGGAGAAAAGAAATGATATAAGCTAGTAGCTTGTATTGATGGCTAGAATTACAGGTCTCATATGAACCACCCTTCAATCCTCCAGCAATAAAATAGCATGCTGTAAACTCCGTGTATCTAAGCAGCGGTATCTGTCATGTTGCCAAGACTTCAGCTTTACATTCAACATGATATAAAAGCAAAGAATACTTACTTAATTTCGATCAATAATTTGACACATTAAGTTTAACGAAGAAGGTTCACCTGACTGGTTAGTTGATCAGCCATGAAGAAATCAGCCATCAGCACCTGAAATTAATTCACCATTTATTTCACTTGTTACTGAAAGCAACACTATGTTGATACAAAAGGGAAAACAAGGGAATTCTAAGAAAACAGCTGACCTTGTAAAGTGGTGAAAAAATAATGTTGCGCATAACTCGCAGAAAACAAAAACGTGTCTCTCGATAAAATATGTGGAAAGGGCAAACCAGTAGCCCTAGACAAATCTGTAACCAAAATATATACATGTTAACAAGTGAGTAACTGACACGCATATCAATATACTGAAATTAGTATTTCTGAAAAGAAATTCAGCAGAAATAAAATTTAATTACTACATTACTACTCGACTAGTATATTCTAGTTCATCTATACATTCAACTGAAATATTGCTTCTTGTATGGTAGTTACTTAGCTAGATGTAAGATAAAATATTTTTCAATGGTGATCTTCAGCTTACCAGAATAAGAATCCCTGGAAGTGCTTCTAGATGGTGGGAAGAAACGTGGTTGTACTTGAGAAATAGATGTGCCACCATGGCACTTACAACCGCGGTCATGAAAGCACTGCTAATGAGAAAGGCATCTCGGTGCTTGAGAGCAGTGTTCGGCTTGAAATCAAATATGAAGTTGTGGTTGATCCTTGTGTTCTTCCACATGAACAAGTTGCAACCATATAGGAATATGTGCAGGCTAATTAGCGCAAACATGCTGTGCGACAGTGTCCGAGAAAAAAAATTATTACAATGCAGAAATGGAAATCATTTTCTTAATATGCATATCATCTCCTAAATTTATCAGAAATGCAAGATAAAACGTGAGGAAGGCGTTCGTGCACTGAGTACTGAAACCGAAAGCATACATAATTACACATATAAATATAGTTTTTTTAGTTTTCATAGGGTATTACACTAAATTGTACTTTGTGATGTCAGTTTAGGAACTCGAGATTCCACCATATGAGGTTGTTAAATTTATGATTTGGCATGTTGGAGAGGGTTAATTGGTCAAATAAGAATTGACTTTACATACAGGAATATATTTCATCTCATCATTGCGCTTTCTCTATATACGTAGGAGAACAGTTGGTTTCTAGTACTTTAGAGAAAGTATCAAACAAATTAATGTTTTCAATAGTCTGGAACCATGGATGGCCCTTCAATATGGCTTCTTTTTCATTCTATAGGCAACTATGGATATATTCCACTTAGTAAGTGGGCACTATATATAAATAATTAAAGTATTTTGCTTCGTACATCGTATCGATCTAATAATTCATTTTAAGTGGGGGCAGATTAGCTAGGAGAGCATGTGGATGTAAATAAACAACATTAGATTCATATATATATATATATATATAACTTAGTGGGTGCCAATTTGATGATGTAGACTCGACCATTATACACTATACAGTACAGACAGTTTATAATTAATCTTTCTCTGCTTTGCTTCTTTACCAGAAGACTCAAGCAACAAGTTATCCCACATTTATTATTCTTCTATTTAATATTTTCTATATGTGCCTTTCTTTTTATCTTTAATTTCAACCATTGCTAGTGGCGAGTTACGTGGCATTTCTATTTTTAATTAACTTCTAGTATTGTGTACTGCATAACAATTACTAACAGCAACAAACTTTAGTTAATAGGCAATCCTTTTTCTTCTTTATTTCTCATTTTGGTGGAAAAGCTGGTCACTCATGAATATTTTATACCATAATGAGAAAAGGACCAAAAGATACCCACCTAAAAACAGGGTAGACAGTCTCCACATAACCTGATGTTGAAGTGGATGTGAAAATACCACAAAAATGAGCCAATATGACATAAACACTAAACAAGGTCACAAATGAACCAGTGAATAATCCTGTATCAGAGAAAAAGAAAGCAAATTACAGTTGCATTAATTGATGGCCAATTAAAAGATCGAAATATGATCCGAGATGTGTTATGGTGCTTTGCAAAGCAAAAAAATCATATTGTTTTGGAGTGAGATTTAATATTTTGAGATCTCAAATGATCAATTTAAGTTACTTAATAATTTATTCATGTCAAAATCTTATAAAATATTAAATTTCATGATTTTTTGAGATTTCTAACTATTTTTTGAATTATTTTTAAAATCAGCCCTGTTTAACATAAGAAAATAGTCTATTTTAGAGTTGATTTTAAAAATAATTTAAAACATAGCTAGAAAGCTCAAAAAATTATGAAATTTAATATCCTACAAGATTTTGACATGAATAAATTATTGAGTAACTTAGATTGACCATTTGAGATCTCGAGATATTAAATCTCACCCCAAACAGAGACAGAGTAGAGATACCGTGAGCTTAATCTCACGGATACCTTTCGTGAGTTTAACTCAAAAAGTATATTAAATTATCTCCAAATTTTAATTTATCATCCTTATTAAAAATTTTATATGAAAATTTTGTGGGATGCAAAAATTTAGAGTATTTTAATTTTTTTAAGTCATTATTTTTAATTTTTTAAAATGATGTTCAAGTATTGAATATATTATTATTATTTTTAGAGTTGATTTTCAAAAATTAAAAAATCATGACTTAAAAAACTCAAAACACTCTAAATTTTTTCATCCCACAAGATTTTTATATAAAGAATTTAAGTTAAACTCACGGTATCTTTACTCTCTCTATATATATATATATGTGGGTGAGGTTACGGTAGTTTGCTAAGTAAAGAACTGATTTTACTTTAACATGAGATTTCATATTATGACGGCTTAAATGGTCTATCTAAGTTACTCAATATTTCTTTATGTTAAAATCTTAACTTTCATGATTTTCTGAGCTTCCTAGCTATTTTTAAATTATTTTTAAAAATAGTTTTGTTTAATGTATTTTAGGGCTATTTTTAAAAATAATTTAAAAAATAGCTAGAAAACTAAAAAATTATGAAATTTAATATCTCATAAGATTTTAACATAAAGAAATTATTGAGTAACTTAGATAGATCATTTAAGTTGTCGGGATATGAAATCTCATGCCAAAATAAAATCGGTTTTTTACTTTGCAAAACACCGTAACCTCATCCTATATATATATATATATATATATATCAACATTTTATATATTAAGCAAGCTAAACTTCTTTTTTTCATTTCTGGTCTCGGATATTAGTTTACTAGCAAAAAAAATATACTTTTTGAGTTAATCTCACGAAAGACATTTGTGAGCTTAAGCTCACGGTATCTCTACTCTGTCTCTGTCTCTCTCTATATATATATATCGACAGTTTTATATATTAAGCAAGCTAAAATTCTTCTTTTTTTCATTTCTGGTCTCGGATATTAGTATACCAGCAAAAAATGTGATGGCATGAGAATCTTTGTTCTGCTGAGGCTTGAGAGTAATTCTTGCTATTTTCTGATCATTGCTTGCAAAATGCTTTGTGAAAAGGGATTCCACTTCATCTTGTAACCGCAGAACCTGCACATTGATTAAATGCATCCAATCAAATCGGAATTTGCTGCATATCAGGATATGGTTTTTTAGGATATGTGGAACTTTTGAAGCTTCAACCAATTTGTGAGGCTCAACACTTATCGTGAGATCCTCTTGCTTGTTTATTGTATTGTAACTTACATTTCACTGTACTAGAAGTGGTAGTAGCTAACTTGTTTCAGCAAGGATATTTTGCTATAACCTACAAAGGAATGTATCGAAAGAGATACCTTGTCTGAGACTATGAAGTGGGATTCCTTCACCTTTTTCATGAAACGGGCTGAAGCTTCCTCTTCATTGGTTACCTTCAAAATCACAAAAAATGTATTCTTGTGATGTCTCGTTGAAATCAGCAAGACATGATTTGATGTATAAATATGACATGTGCTTGATTTCTCACCTTGGTCATTTTTTTGACGATCTTGGTAAAAGCCAACAAATTCAAAGTGCTACAGAATAAAAAACAATGAGCATCAGTCCATGATCATGCATGCTTGTCAAATGTCATCATCAACAGAGGACTTATTAATCAACTCATGGCCACCTTACTTGCATGGTACAACTACGTTCCCTCATGCATGCATGCAGGATGCCAGACACAAATATATTCACATTTACACCCTTCAAATCCTAGTCAATTATATACTTTATGCAACCGGGTGTTTTAGTACTTCTTTTCAGGTACCAGTAAGTTTGTAACACAACCTCAATTCAATTTCATCATATTTTAATCTGTCAAGCAAGGTCTACTTACAGAGACATTGAATCAGAGATCAAAATGATGCCGAAAAAGATGAAAATGAAAGTCTAATTTTATTTTGAAAAGAAAGATACTGATGTCAATCCATTCTCTGTACCTATACTTCTTCATGTGTTCAAGCCCTTTGTAGAGCTCAACGAGCGCATCACGAATCATCTTCTCTGCTCTCTGTATCTTCATGTGGTTGAGGTGGTAACCATTGCCTCTTTCTCCTTCCTTTTGGAGCCCGTTGACAAGGCTCTCCCAGAAGTTCATGAATGAGAGTGTGGGGGTGGTGCCTTGGATGTCGATCCTGATGACATCAGTCTTAGGTTTTGCTTCCTTCCTGACCTTGCTCCGGGCTGACCCGATGAAACTAACCCCGTTCCTCTCCAGTGCTGCTATCACATCCTCCACCACTGGTACTTGCTCTGATTGTGCCTCCTCTGTACTCATTGGTGTTCCAACTGAATTCGAAAAAGATAACATAAAAATAAAAAAAAATCTTCTGGTTTGTTACCTTTTAGACATTATTTATGTATTTTATGTCAGCATAGCCTTTTGTTTTCCTTTTTAATTAAAATAGTTCACACAATTTAAATGAATATGGAAAACGATTGAAGTTTTTTTATGTAATTTCAGGATTTATATACTCGTCACTTTAAAATGGATGCAACTTAACATCTTGTAATATCTGAATTCTAACCAAATCGACATGCATGAAGAACATTCTTCGATTGGGCACAATAAGTTGTATGCAGTACTGTGCAGAGAAATTTATCCGTTTGCGGATAAAAATAACATCCTACCTGGGACAGGGGAAGCAGAGTCGATGCGTGACAAAAGAGCATCTGTGGACCCAGGAGAGGCAGCAGTGGGATGTTGAGCACTGTGACGAGGCCGACGGTGACGGTTGTCCTTGAGAACTTGTTTTACTTCCAACATTATTTGGAGTTGCTTCAAGACTTCTTCGCCTCTCTCGCAAAACCCTTCTTCCATTCTTGTGTAAAAATCATTCACCTTCCCTAACTCCTTTTGAACTCTCTCAAAAAAGATTTTCACCTTTCATAATTTGAAATGTGGAAAACTTTTCCAATTTAGAAAGGCAATTATATAAAATTGTAAGAGTATATTTGTAGCAAATTTAAGGATCTATACCTCTGCATGTCCTGACTGAATTAGGTCCAATTCGTATACATTTTCATCATCTGCCTAAAAAACCCCCCAAAATATTATGTCAGTTATAAAATAGAAGTAGACAGAAACAACTATTTCCTATAGCTTAATTTTTGCTCCTAATAAGATGCAATTGTAAAGTAGTATTTTGAGAGGGTCTTTTTCTTATTATTTATCAAATTTAAATGCTTGGAATCTCCATGAGCGCTTAAACATTAAAAATAGGTGTTGTGGTAAATGTAACTGAAAACAATCATTCGTTACACACCAACTTTCACATTCCATGCATTCAAGTTCAGGGACGGAGTCATTGGTGTAGGAGAGGGTTAAAAATTGCATTTCTTTTTTCAGGGGAGCAAAATTTAAAATTTGTATTCATATTTTTCTATTTTTTCAGAAAATATACATAATTATAAGGATATATTTAAAAAATTTCTAACAGGTGGTTCATCTGACCACCCTGCCACTATGTAGATCCATTATATATCTTATGAACTAGGTCATACCAAGGAATATACCTTATTGAAAAGTTGATAGGTCACATGTTTGTAATGCAGCAAAAGGCTTGGTTTCAGTAAAGGAAAGCTTCGCTGAATAGCCATCACTTTTCATGCATAAAATCAATTATGAAAAGGGTATTGATGCAAGGAAAAATAAAGTAAAAGAGTTGATGTTTCTTAAACGGTTTTACCAAGAAACCAGGAAAAAACGAATATTGTGATCACTCTATTTTCATAAAACCGAAGCAAACACAATATCTCCTTACATTTATAATATTTTCCCTAATGCTTGCTAAATTTCTTGTACCTGCAAGCTGTTTTGCAAATTCGATCCAGATGAAAAACGTGTAGCAATTGCACGGATCGGGTCAGCTATGGAGAACCCATAGAGAAGGCTCTGGCTTTCTGACGAACTTTTCGAAGACGAACCAAGGAGAGAAACCTTGATGTTTTTAATAATCTTTTTGAGGTGTTTGTAATCAACATAGCCATCTCTCCATTCATGCACAAGCTGTGCCTCTAGCTCTCTAGAGAATTTCATATTTTAAAGTCTCTCTTCTTTGGTTAAGAGAAGAGGCAGAGGAAATGAGGCGAGATGGCGAAAGAAAGGGTTGATGAGATGTATTATATAGAGATGCATTGGAGGAAAACACGAAACAAAGTGGAAGGACGGACATCAGGGGGGGAAAATTAAAAGAAAAGAAGAGAGTGTTGTTAATTGGTGACCAGAGTGGAGTTGCTTTTCTTTGTCAATATTTTTTTTTCTGATGAATATGAAGGTTTTGAGTGTTTAGAAGGATAAAGCGTTGAGGTTTTGTTTGAGTTTCTTCTTACTTTTTATTGGGTGTTTTTGTTTTTAAAAATGCCCACACGGCACATTTGTGATTTATGTTTTTGTGTAAGTACAAGTGTGCGACCCTTTTTCGCGCGCCGCCGCACCGCCGCCGGGCGGTGGGTTCTGCGGAAGAAGGACACGGAGATCCCTCCCGAGCGTGCATCTGCATGGGTGTCGGCCGATTCTGCCGATTAGAGATATTTGGATGCACATTCAGGGGGTTTTTTAGTGATTGTGAGTTCTTGTAGATTCCGGTGGGCGCAAGCCCCCACCGTTAATTACCCTGGGCTACGAACCTCGAGGCACCTCTGGATCTTTGAAAGAGAGAAGCAAATAGTATAGTTAAGAGATGGGCAAGTGGTCGTCTAAGTTTATAAAAACGGATCTACGGAAGATGAACCTACCAACAGACCGGTTCAATCTAGGGGAGACAAAACCTACAAACAGATCGGTTTTGTCCTATGGGGGACGAACCTACAAACAGACCGGTTCAGTCCATGCCACCTCGAGATGTAACCTTACCAACAGACCAGGTTAATCTCTTCATAGGGGGCTTGAGGTGAGTCTACATACAGACCGACTCGACCTCCGTTGATCTAGAAGATAAACCTACAAACAGACCGGTTCAATCTTAACTAGTCAACAACCAATCACACAAAATACAACTCGAAGCACTGAGCCGGTTGATCTTGAGGTTGGTGAATCAGGAGAAGGGTGGCTATGGCCCACGTATTTCTTCTCACCGATCTTCTAGATCATGAATTCGTAGCACTAAGCCGATTCATAAACCTAGGAAACACAATTGCACACAATGTCAAACATGAAGCGCTGGGCCAGTTCAACATTGAGGCATGTGTTAGTGAAGGAACCTACCTACAGAACGGTTCACATTCACTGTTTTGTGGATGAATCTACCAACAGACCGATTCAATCTCACATTCTCGGGGAATGAGCCAGGAGACAAACTCGTCGGCGGACGAGTTCAGTCTTGCCAGCTCAAATGGTCATGAATTACTTGTTCATGACACCGAGTCATTAAGATGTCATTTCGCTCGGACATCGTAATGTTCTTCATCTTCAAAGTCGACATATCTCTCCATGCTGATGTCGTGGCTTTGGTCATCCTTCGGTGAGCGTCAAGATGTTCTTGTCTCGACTAGCCATTCTACATGTTGCATTATTTGTGCAAAATTACTATATTGCCCTACACCCCTTGTGTGAGCGTATTCAATCATGAGTTACTTGCTCATGGCAGCGAGTCATTAAGATGTCACCTATCTAGGACATCGTAATGTTCTTCTTCTTCAGAGTCGATATATATCAAGTGTCAAGATGTTCCTGTCTCAACATATCTCTTCATGCTGCTATCGAAGCCTTTAATCATTCTACGTTAGGATGTTCTTGTCTCAACGTATCTTGTTATTCTTCATCAAGTGTCGAGATGTTCTTGTCTCGACATATCTTCTCATGTTGCTATTAAAGCCTTAATCATCTCACGTCAAGATGTTCTTGTCTCAACGTATCTTCTTCATATTACTATCGAAGCCTTAATCATTCTACGTCAAGATGTTCGTGTCTTGACTAATCATTCTAAACGTTATATCATATGTGCAAATATTCATATGTAGCTCTACACTCCTTATGTGAGCATATTTATTCATTTCTAAAATGCACAGAGTCTATTATATAATATCTTCCATTATTATGAAGATGCATTTATTATTATTATTATTATTACTATTATTATTATTATTATTATTATTATTATATTCTTATTACTATTATTATTATTTTTTTTTATTATTATTATTTTTATTTCTTAAACTCTATTTATCTATGTAGAAAATTATTCACAAAAATAATAGGAAAATGGGTAGCTATTAATATTTTTGGGATTTTTATAATGGCCAAAAATAGTAGAATTTATTTTTATTATTTCTAAACTCTATTTATTCTATAGAAAATCACTTACAAAAATAATAGAAAATGAAATGGTTATGTTTTTTATTTATATTTTTAAAATGTTCATAATAGCCAAAGTAATAGGATTTTGTTATTATATTCTATTATGTTGTAATACTATTCATCATGTAAGAATCATTTTACAAAATTAAAAGATGGTAAGTTATACTATTTTACTATTATTATTTTTTTTATTATTATTATTTTTTTATTTTTAATATCTATAATAGCTAAGAAAAAGAAATCATTACTAATATTCTATCTTATTTATTATACTATTCATTATATCTATTTTTATTATTTCTATTTATTGTCTATAGAAAAGTATAAGATTTTTATTATTATTTGAAAATAGTCATAAGAGATAAAATTCATTATATTTTATTACAACTATTATTTTTATTACATTTTATTCATCAAAAGTAGTTTTATTGTATATTTGTATAGAAATAACAAAAGAAATACAATTCATATTATAAAACTATATTATCATTCTTTATTATAAT